>ML332940.1:0-27263 GCA_005239505.1 Nicotiana paniculata | reverse complement strand
CAGAGAATCCCGACGGCACCTTCAATGTTTTGGAATGGTGGAAGGACAAAGAAAAACACTATCGGATCCTTTCAATGATGGCTCGAGATATCTTAAGTATTCAAGCTTTAACAGTGGCATCGGAGATCGCTTTCAGTCAAGAAAGACTTCAAATCGGTGATCATAGAGCGTCATGAGGGAGAGCTTGGAAAAATCAGTACTCTTCAGAGATTGGATCTGATCAGAAAGAAGAAATATTGGACTACTTGAATCACAACCGGAGATAGACGAAGCTTATGAAAAAATGCTAGCGGAACTTGCGGAGGATGCTGCTTCGCCCGAAAGCAGTGATGAACAAGCTTCTTTTCCGCCACCACTAACGGAAATTCCTCCAAACCATGAAGGATTTATGAAATTTGTTAGAGATAATATGTAGATTAACATGTAACTTGTATTTTGGCATATCTTGATTAGTTTTTTTTCCTTTTAATGGTGGTATTAGTACCTTGTTGTGCTCATTCCATTGGGGGAGGAAGACTAAGAAAGTTATTTTTTTTTTTTTAAAATGTCGTATTAATAAAAATTATAAGACATTTCCTTGAATATTTGTTTAATTTTTTTTTTTTTGTGTTTCAACTTGAATTACAAGACATAAGTCATAATTATATAATATAATTTACAATAAATTGCCTTAGATAATATAATATAATTACATAAAAAAAATTTATTTTTTAAAAAATAGCCAACGGCTATAATTTCAAAAACTAGCTGTTTGGATTTTTTAGTGCAAGTTTGAATATCTCTTTACTATTTTTGTGTTTTAAATTTGAATTACAAGATTTATGTCACTATATTTACAAGAAATTGCCTTAGATAAATTTTTTTAAAAAAAAAAATAACACGGATCGTTTAGGCCCGTGGGCCCGGCCACTTAGCCCGGGCCCATGTGGGCTTAGGCCCATAACAGGCCGGTTCTACCCATTAGGACCGTTTGGCCCGGGTCCACCTGACCCAAGCCCGTTTGGACCGGGGTCCATTTGGCCCAGGCCCGGCCCAGATTACATCATTACCCTAAATCAAACACTCATTAAATACCTACACTAGGGTTGGGTCACAACCCTAGCTATGAGTTTAGCTACTCATGAAAATAGCAGAAATTAAAGAAGAAATGAAGATAGAATCAATAATATTAGATTATTGGAATCAATAATATTAGATTATTAGATGAAAATCTAGTGTTTTGAGATGAATCAAGTACAAATTTGCCAAAAGCAATAAAAGTAGACGTCTCATGTGCTCTCTTAATACATCACTTTTCCTAAAAATGAAAAAATGTTCTATTTATACTAAGCTGGAAATATCTGACAAAAATGCCCCTGCGGATATTGTGCGGCTGCATAATTCTGAGTGCGGCCGCACACTTGCTTCTGTGGCTGCATATTGTGGTGCGGTCCTCGTTTTTCAAATTTGAATTCTGGCTTGAGCTGGACCTTTGCAGACCGCACAATTCTGAGCGCGATTGCGCTCATGATTATGCGGCTGCATAAAAGTGATGCGGTCAACACTTCCTTGACCTTGGGCTTGAAACACCTCTCTGAACCTTCATTTCTACGGACCACACAATTGTGTGTGCGACCTCACTTGACATCCTGCGACCGCACAATTTTGGTGCGGTACGCACTCCTTCATTTTGCCCAAATTTTCAACTCTCTGACTCTCGTTCATCGCGGACTGCATAATATTGAATGCGGCTGCGGAATGGCTTTTATGGCCACACGATATTGGTGCAGTCCGCACTTCTTTATGTTGCCAAAATACCAAGTCTCTGAATCTCATTTCTTGCGGACCGCATAATATTGAACGCGACCGCACAATTACTTTTGTGGCCACACTTCTTTACTTGGTAGATTTTCAGTCTCTGAACTTTCCTTTTGCGGCCGCATACAAAATCATGTGATCCGCACAGTTGGCCTCTTTGTCTTGTTTTGGCTCTTGTTCAACTTTTGACTCATTTATGAGTTGATTTTGATTCCTTTGGCTCATATTGCAAAATTCCTGTAAGGAAGCATATTTCATTAGTTTTCGGGAATACCTTTAAGCATTTTTGACCTAAAGCACAAGTAAAAGAGAGCAAATAAGAGGTCAAGATCCCTACTTGTCAACTCTGTCACGGCCTATTTTTTTCCTCGCGAAATCGGGTTTACGACATTGGTTGGGACAACTCGTTCCTTTTGGCAAATGGGTTTGCATATTTTGAAGAGTCGCCACCTAACGATTTTAACGGTGCATTAGGGCACTTAAGGGGTTCAATTATGACTACGTTACTGACCTGAGATTGGGTAAGGGCTTGAAATTATCCTAAGAGGAATGTGAGGCACCCCTCAGGATCCACAAATGTGGTTCCCGGCCTAATGGTTTCGTGTATTTGAACAATTAGCAAATACCAAGTAAATGCTCAAATAAGAGGGGATTTAAGTCTTAAGCACGCGGATGTTTGAAAATAGCAGAAATGTTAGACTTTGAAAAGGATTACGAGCTAACCATATAAAACGTGTCCTAGGTTTATAATAATATGGATCACATCAATGCAATACCCGGTAATCACTCCTCGAAGAGGGTCTACACGTGGTATTAGCGCACCGGTCATCATATCCATATTCTACCCTTCCCACCCCCGTAAGGTTATTAAAAATGAATGTTGGCCTCGACCTCTATTGCATGATGTTACCTTTCCCTTCCTATCAATCCCGGAGGAAATTAGTACTCCTATCCTAATGTGAGGTTCTAGGCAGACCCTCAGACTTTAAAGGTAAAAATTCTAGGGTGACAGATAACAAAACAAGTAGGACTGTAGATAAAGGAAAGCATAGAAAACAGATAAATGCTCAAGTATTTCTTTACACACAGTACACATAAACAGCATGTCTCATACACAACTAAGGTCCCTATTAGTTCAGAATCCTAAAGCATGGTATCTACGTGATAACACAAAGACAGATTTATTGCATAACTCAGAGAGGAAGTCTTAATCAGGTTTGCCTACTGGTTTTAAGCATGCTGACAATTAAACATGATCACAAAGACAGTTAAACATGATCACAAAGGCAGTTCTGATTTTATTTTTTAAGTTAATTACCTAAGGCTCGCCTAGTTGTTGGATATCATGCATAGGGGATATATCTTTAATGGTTGTTTACCTAGAACAGGATCTCTACGTGTATAGCATGATGAGACATGATTTCAGTATATTTATCCTAGGACAGTACTTCTAGTGAAGTTTCAAAACATGGGCAGAATCACGTAATAACAACTTACTTTATTATAATTATTTATCCTACAAGTAGGATTTCTAAGTGTAGATGAGATGTTGAATACACATAAATCCTAAGTAGCATGATATCTAATGCATGGCATGGTGTACCTAAACATGGCTACTAGAGAAAGTAAACCTAGAAGCATGGTCTCTACCCTTAATTATACTACAACATGCATATCACCCTTCTATTTTCACTATCCGGCCCCAGAGTTGTTTACAATTAATTATTACAGACCATTGAATATGAATAACACAACTGAAATAGAAGAAAAATAAGAATTTAACTATAGGGAGCCTACAGAGTAGGCTCAAGTCTCCAGGTCCTCAATGCCAGGTATTATTTCACAACCTTCTCATAATCCGGGTGTGTCAGAGTTCCCTAAGGACCTCAAGGGCTCACCGGCAGTGCTCACACCCAGATTTCATAGCCAAAATAGAGTAAGTGCAGTGTGGAATGGCCAGCCTCTGTGTGTCAAAGTTCAGAGGGAGCTCAAGGTCCCAAGGCAATGCTCACACAGAAGGGCGAAACCTAGACTTTTAAGAGTGTATGTGAGAGTGATATTTTTAAAAAAAGGTTTAAGTAAGAAAATAGTTTGGAGAAAGGGTAAGTAAGAAAACAGTTTTGAAGAGGGAAACTTGATTGGAATAGGAGTTCAACATCACATAAAGGACCAGGGATAGTCCAACAATCACAAGCATGGGTAATGGGATTTGAGGGACAAATACAGAGCATATGAGGGCAAACATGTAGCAGGCAGAAACACATATAGGAATGCAACCAGAAGCTCCTATGGGTTCAGGGGATCAGGGGTACAATAAATACCGGATTAGATTAACATCAAACAACTAAGACCATGATTAAACCAATGCGCCAGTCATAGGCATGGAGATTCACATAAGAAGCAGGTGCTAAGTATACAGAAACATGCTGGTCATAGACAAGTAAAGCATAAACTTAACATGCAGAAGAGAGTTCAAGATCCTAGTTACATGTTGAACAACATAATAATAAGTAAAAGAAAATTAGAAACAAAGTGAATTGCAACAGCAACAAAAACATGTTGGTTTGAGAACTGAAATCTGAATTAGAACATACCAGTGAAGTGAAGAAAGCAGTAACACAAACAATAAGTAGGAGATGCACAATAGTTAGCCTTGGCTTGCAGCTGACTAACTTAGAATAGTAGTAACTAGCACAGAAGAGAGAGAGAGAGAGAGAGCAGAGAGCTTTTTAATTGTGAGAG
Organism: Nicotiana paniculata; assembly: GCA_005239505.1. Taxonomy (NCBI): domain Eukaryota; kingdom Viridiplantae; phylum Streptophyta; class Magnoliopsida; order Solanales; family Solanaceae; genus Nicotiana; species Nicotiana paniculata. The sequence continues at coordinate 22,724 of ML332940.1, read as the reverse complement.
AGAGAGTCGAACAGATCAGTTCATGTCTGTGTGTGTCATGGAACGAATAAAGTATATATAGTTTTAAAAATAGGCAGAAATAAGGTAAAGTCCATAGTCAAGCAGTAAAATAAGGAATTAGAATCAATCAACACAAAATCAGTTTAAGTTCTTCCCTTAATTAAGAGGTTAAATTCCAAACGGTACTAAATATGTTATCAATATGGTAATTTCAGCATAGTAAAAGTAGGAGACATGTGATCAATAAGGAAAGACACCATGTGAGGCATATAAGAAAATAAATTTCAGCATGGTAAAGGTATAAGGCATGTAATAGAGGCTAAGTTCAGAATACTCCAATTAAGAAAGGCACATGTAAATTAATTTAATAGAATTATTCATAGAAATAAGGCAAGAGATAATTTAGATTCTGAAAATCAGTAAGGAAACCCTCGAATGAGGTTCTAATTACAGGAAATCCGCATCAATTAGGGAGAATATCACATATTTAAGGAAATACTCAGAATCCATAGAGAATAGTACTAATCGCAGATTCAAGTGGCAAATAGAATTGACTTAAGCGGAACAAACACATATTAAGCAAACTTAGAAACCTTAATCACAAAATTAGGGATTCACATCAGAACATAACAAATAATTAAAGGACCTAGCAGAACAAACATATTTTAGGCAGAAGGTACGAAGGGTCAGAAATCCTAACGGAAAACATAAAGCAAAAATCACAAAATCACGCAGTGTACATGAAAGTAAAGTAGTCATACTAGAACAGGTAAAACATTATCGCAAAATAAACTCAGAATCGCAGATTGAAACAAAAAATTTAGGGTTTTTATCAAAATGAATCAAACAAAAAGGGAAAAGCTTAAATCATGTTTAAGCACGATGAGAATCATAAGATAATGCTAAGAAATCGGAAAGAGAACTGTTTTGAAAAAGGTTTTAAAAACCCTAGTTCGAAAAAGTGAAGAATCATTTAGGAAACTAAAACATCTTTAAAGAAAACATGGAAAGAACTCATAATATGTATAGATTTGTTACAGATATTAAAGAATCAGAAGGTTTAGAAGTTAGGGTTTTGAAGCGAGAACCCAGAGGGGAGAAGAAAACTCAAAAGTCACTGATTTTAACCGGAAAGTGATAAGATCTTACTCGGACGGCCATGGATGGCCGGAAAAAATGGCATGAGATCATAGGAGGCGAGTGAACCGTCTCTGGTTCACCTGAGGTCTTCAAAGGCAGTGACACATGTTAAGGATGGAGCCATGAGGCTGTGGGTGGTGAAACCACCATGTTTTTCCGGCAAGGCGACGATCGAAGAAGAGGAAGATAGGCTCAGCAGGTGGAGTGTTTAGAGAGAGATGAGAGGGATGAGAGAGATTAGTCAGCGGAGTGAGGGAGTGAAAATGAGAGAGGTGGATGGTAGTCTTTAGGTTTAATTATGGAAGGGATTATCTGGACCGTTGATCAGATTTGATCAACGGTCGAGATTGCATCAGGGTTGGGCCGGGTAGTATAGGAATTGGGCTTGGGTCTGTTCGGTTATTTCATTTGGGTTAGGGATTAGGCCAATTTTAGGCTAAAATTGAAATAATGGTGGCTAATTGTTAAATACCCACTTAAATTAGCAAAAACAATTTATAAAAATAGCTGATAATTATGAAAAAATGAAATTGATGCTTAGAAGATAAATTAAAATGATTAATTAGTATTTAAAATATAAAATGACTAATTATTGGATAAAAAAATAATATAAAACATGTGATTGGGCTATAATTGCAAAGTTATTGCAACTGTAGCCAAAGAGTTCCAATTTGGCTAATTGTGAGATAATTTGGTCTTAATAGGACCAAAAATAATACATTAAATCAAGGAAGGTTTTTGAAATCATTTGTAATGCGATTTTGTAATTAATTATTTGAAATAAAATGCTGGATAAATTAAAAATAAATTAGTAAAAATATAGAAAATTACCAATTGCTATGAAAGCATGATTTTGAAGGTATATATGCAAATTAAAAAATATTTTGAGGAAAAATTAGGTATTAACAGCTTCCCCTCTTTACCCGGGAAGGATGAAAGAGTTGTTGGGTAAAGATATGATGGCCAATTTTGACCGAGCGAAGCGGTTTGAAGAGGTTTAGGCCGCATCCTGGTTTCTGAGCTCCCTACATATCCCTGGTTTTACAGGAATCAGGCCGTATGTAGTTCAGGAGCCACCATCGAAGTATACCGATGAAGTTTTATAAGGATGGACGAAAGTGCAAGGTTGGGTGAACAAGCGGCTTACGGGGTAGTTAGGAGAACTGGGGCGGGACTGCGCCTGCCATGGTGGCTGTTGCTTGCCGGGTTACCTGCAAATGATTAATACAAGCATATCGTGCGTAACTTAAACATAATGAAAATTCCTGTTGGACTATGAATGTTGTCTTTGGCCGATTACGGATGACGTCTTTAGACATGGTGTTCTCGGGCCATGAATAAGTTGGCGATATTTCAGCCCATGAAGATGCAATAGTATGATGCTGACAAGATAGAGCTTAATCTTGCAAATTAAAGGGGCAGAGCTTAGCCCATAAGAAAAGCATAGTAAATAATGCTAGAGGCATTGATTGCTTTTGAGAAGTAAATGGAGGTAGCGTTTAACCTCGGAAGGAAGAAAGGTAGCCTTATGCAAGATGCGAATGCAGGTGGAGGTAGCGTTTAACCTCGGAAGGCAGAAAGGTAGCCTAATGCAAGATGCGAATGCAGATGGAGACAACGTTTAGTCTCGGAAGGCAGAAAAGTAGCCTTATGCAAGATGCGAATGCAGATGGAGGTAGCGTTTAACCTCGAAAGGAAGAAAAGTAGCCTTATGCAATATGCGAATGCTGATGGAGACAACGTTTAACCTCGGAAGGCAGAAAGGTAGCCTTATGCAATATGCGAATGCAGATGGAGACAACGTTTAGTCTCGGAAGGCAGAAAGGTAGCCTTATGCAATATGTGAATGCAGATGGAGAAAGTGTTTAGTCTCGGAAGGAAGAAAGGTAGCCTTATGCGATATTAAGGAAGGACAACAAAAATTCTTAGCTGGTGTTAAATTGCGGTAGAGCATTGTGATAATGAAGCATCGTTTGTGCTGATAATAAATGTTGGCATGACGAGTTTGAGGAACGATGTTTGTCCTTTGAGCGGATAATATGTTTCAGAGCTTTGGCAATTTTGTGCCTGCATCCAAAGAAAGATCGTGAGTTTTGTAAAGGGGAAAGGTTAGTTCGCATTCCTGCTGGCTCTGCTTGGCTCATTTGCTTGATCATGATGATACTGTGTGTATCATTGGGGTAGCGTCCGCTAAACAAGCTGCTTCAGAAAAATAAATATGCGTGATTTTGTAAGATACAATATATAATCTAAAATAGCTTTAGATGAACCGACGACATGACACGGCTTGAGACATTGCAACCTCTCCTGCTGCGGAATTTTGAGGGTCCTCTTCAAAATTCTACCCCAGTTTGCAGGGTGGACGCTTCTGATTGCTGCTCGCGCGGCGATTGGCTGAACTTGCTTCAGAATTTTGAGGCTCCCCAGTTGGCTGGGTGAATGCTTGTGGACTGCTACTGGCTTCGGAATTTTGAGGTCCCTCCTCAAAATTCTGCCCCAGTTTCAAATTGCGGGAAAAAATAGTTTTTATTGAATTGTGACCAAACCCATTGGGCTACCTACGTATCCCCTCTTAAACGGGAATTAGGTCAGGCGTAGTTCAATTTACATCATCATTGAGAAAGCATAAGATTACACATAGTAGCGCTTGACTGCATCTGAATTGATCAGTTTCGGCCAAACTTCTCCGTCCATTTCTGCAAGTATGAGTGCTCCTCCTGTCAACACTCTGTGAACCATGTACGGACCTTGCCAGTTAGGAGAGAACTTCCCCTTGGCTTCATCTTGATGCAGAAAGATTTTCTTTAACACTAGTTTCCCTGGTGTGAATCGTCTCGGCTTGACTTTCTTGTTGAAGGCCCTGGCCATTCTGTATGATATTGTTGACCATGACATACTGCATTCATTCTCTTCCCATCTGTGAGGGCTAGCTGCTCATAACGACTTCTTACCCACTCTGCATCGCTAAGCTTAGCTTCCTGTATAATTCTTAGAGATGGAATCTCCACTTCGGCAGGAATTACAACCTCTGTACCATAAACTAGCATATAGGGAGTTGCCCCTGTTGATGTGCGGACAGTGGTGCGGTATCCCAATAAGGCGAATGATAACTTTTCATGCCACTGCTTGTGCCTTTCTATCATCTTCCTTAGTATCTTCTTGATGTTTTTGTTAGCGGCCTCTACGACTCCATTAATCTGAGGTCTGTATGCTATGGAATTCTTGTGTTTGATCTTGAAAGTTTCACACATAGCTTTCATCAAGTCACTGTTGAGATTAGAACCATTTTCGGGTACTCCACCACCCGGAGAACTTTGGCATTGATCTTCTTGGTAACTTCTTCTTTGATCTTCAAACTCATGTTGGGTTTGAACTTTCGGAGCTTTTGTTTCACCGGTGGACACATTGGATTGGTTGGTAGTTTGTGAGCCATAATAGACGTACTTAGACCAGTCATGTCATCATAAGACCATGCAAATACGTCCTCATACTCTTTTAGAAACTCTGTGTATTCTTTCTTTTCTGATGGTGACAAATGAATGCTGATGCGAGTCTCCTTGACGTTTTTTGAATTTCCCAGGTTGATAACTTCAGTCTCGTCCAGGTTGGACTTAGGTCTGTTCTCAAAGTTCTCAACTTCTTTGACAATCTCGTCAGGTATGTCGTCTTCATCTGAATCAATGTCCGTTTGCTGTGTTGTATCATTGCATGTCACAGTCATCGGTTCATCAAGACAAGTAATAGTAATGCTGTATAAATAAAGTAATGAGAGAAGAAAATAGCAATAAATATCGGATTCGTAAGAGAAATTTAGAAGATTCTTTGATGAATTGAATAACTGTTTTGAACATTGAAGATCTTATTGCAGAAATTATAAAATGCAGGAAAAGGAAAATCACTTAGTGAATAAAACAGTAAATAATGCTTGTTTTAGCCTTGCTACCCCGAGGCTCATCGGGCTTTGGTCGTCTTGATAGACCAGTTCTTGAGATATGTCCCCTTGATTACAGTCTGTATGGAAGGGCCTTCCTCCCCCTCCTCCTCGAGAACAACATAGCAATCCATATCCTCGTCCTCTAGGAACAAACTCCTCATCGCTGCAAGTTCTTCTTCTTCATCTAATCCGTAAATAATGTCGGCTTGCTTGAAAGTCTGCTCAAGATGAGGTATCGTATGCTCCAAAGGGTAATAGGGACCGCGCCAAAGTGGCAACCAGTCGTTGAATTCTTGCCAGGTGTACTCATACCCCAGACCCAAAGTGGTGCCATGTTCCTTGAGCTTTATGGGCTTCATGATCCCTTGGAGGTTCTTACCAATCCCTTTGCCTGGCTCATATCCTCTCCAGTTTAGGATGCTCTCAATCTTGCTATCCCACCACTTGTCCTTGTCGATAGCAGTGACCCACTCAATGTGGTGGTAAGTTCCCCCGCCTATCTTCCTTTTTCCGTCAATCACCGAAATAGTTTGACAACTATAAATGGGATTGCTACCGTCACCATGAATAGTCACCTCTTGGTGGTTCCACTCGAACTTTACCGCCTGATGTAGTGTTGATTCTATGGCCCCAACAACATGAATCCAGGGTCGTCCCAACAACAGGTCGTAGGATGCTTGCACATCTATCACCTGGAAATCCACTTCGAACCAAGTCGGTCCCATCTGCAGACATAGACTGATCTCCCCTATGGTGGACCTCTGAGAACTGTCGAAGGCTTTCACATTGATCGCTCCATCCCTTATCTCATGTACCCCTTTACCCAATTTCTTGAGTGTTATCAATGGACAAATGTTAAGACTGGAACCTCCATCGATCAAGATTCTTGTGATGAAATGATCTTCGCATTGCACGGTGATGTGCAGTGCTTTGTTGTGCCCCAATCCTTCAGGTGGTAGCTCGTCCTCATAAGTGATTTTATGACTCTCCAGTACCTGGCCTACCATATTGGCCATTTCCTCGCTAGTGATGTTGTTTGGCACATATGCTTCACTCAACACTTTCAACAAAGCATTTCTGTGTGTTTCGGAATTCTGCAGCAGAGAGAGGATGGATATATATGCCGGTGTCTTGTTCAGTTGGTCGATGACTGAATACTCCTTAGCCTGTACCTTTCTCCAAAGGTCATCGGGACCTATTTCGATAAGGGGAGGCCAGTTGGAAGCCTGCTTGCTTGACTCGGCCAGATGCTCAGGTGTGTAGACCCTACCAGTTCTCTTCATACCCTGTGCTGCGACAGCTTCCTCAGACCTGACCTTGCCTTTCCTTCTTGCCTCAGCTGTGTAGTCCTAAGGGATATCGTTTGAATAGAAGGGTGGCATGGCTGATATTGCCACCAGAATTGGTGCAGCCATCCTTACTTTAAACAGAATGTGTGTTCGGGGTGGCAAGACTACGACCTCGAATGGTGCCGGTGCAATTGCTGAAGATACAAACTCAACTTCAGTTGGCACTGGTGACTTTGCAGGTGGTGCTGCTTCAAACTCAAATGGTATAGACATATTCACCTCAGCGTCCTCAGATGGTTGAATCTGGACTATGATTAGTTTGAGAGTGACTGCGGGTTTCTTTAGGTCATCGCCTTCTGCAATCAACCCGATTGACCTCTCGGGATCCCAATCATCTTCTATTTCAATCATATGGATATCTCTACCCTTATGGTCTGGCAGAGGATTGTCGCAGACGTTTGGAGTGGGGTCTTTTGCCACAATAATCTTGTTGTCAAAGAGAGACTGTATTTTGTCCTTCAGAGAGCGGCATTCTTCGATGGTGTGTCCTTTCATGCCGGAATGACAAGCAGGGATAGGTGTGACATAACCAGCAACTTTGAGCTTCTCATACAACTAGTCAATGGGCTCGGCTATGGCGGTGTATTGCTTTGGAGGGCAGCGATCAAAATTGGGACGAAGTCTAGGGAAGTTTTGGCGTGCAGGGGGTGATTGGTAATGGAATGGCTGGGAATTATAAGTGTGGTAGACAGGAGCGGGTTGTAAATATCTGGGCGAAGTAGGTTGATATGTGGGCGGTGGAGCTTGGTAGGAAGGTGGTGGAGCTTGGTAATTAGGTGAGGGTGCTTGGTAATTCGGGGTTGTCTGGTATGTGAGTGGAGATGTTGGATAAGTTTGGTATTTGAGTTGGGACTTGGCTCTTTGTGCAATCATTACGTCTCCCACGTCTCTCTTCTTAGACACACCACCGAACTATAAAGCCTTGTTAGTGGCTTGCAAGGCTTCAAAATTTGTAACCATACCGCTTTTAATACCTTCTTCAATCCGCTCACCCAATTTGATGAGGTCAGAGAACTTGTGGCATTCAACCATCATTAATCGTTCATAATACTGCGGGTCCTGAGCCCGGACGAAGAACTTATTCATCTACTCTTCCTCTAGAGCAGGTCTGACTTTAGCGGCTTCGGACCTCCAGCGAGTAGCATATTCGCGAATGGTTTCTGTGGGTTTCTTCTTCAAATTTTGAATGTAGAACACATCTGGTGCGTTCTCTGTGTTGAATCTAAACCTGTCCATAAAATCAGACGCCATGCTTACCCAGTTTGACCATTTGTTGGGGTCTTGGCTGATGTACCAAGACAGTGCGTCTCCCTTCAAACTTCTCATGACAACTTCATGCGGATTCTTTCATCCTTTCCCACGCTAACCAAGTTGTTGCAATAGGTCCTCAGATGGACTCTCGGATCACCAGTACCGTCAAACATTTCGAACTTTGGAGGTTTGTACCCCTCGGGCAGTTCGACATCAAGTTGGATACAAAGGTCTTCATAATTCAACCCTTCAATTCCCTTGGTTCCTTCAACACCCTGTACTTGGCTGGTCAGTTTCCTAAGCTCCTCGTCCAGGTTCTTGATAAGTAAGTCCTTTTCGTCAGACTCGGATGCCTGTGGGATAGGCGGAGTGGAGTGGGTCACGGTTTCCACATAGATGGGATTGTTATAGGTGTGAAAATGGTCTTTGTGGAGTTTTGAGGTTCTGGGATGAGTAGTGGAGTGTTATTTAATGTGTGACAAGCATTGCACTACGTCAGAAGAGTTTGGTTCTTTGGGGGAGTAGAGTGATGGTGAGGTGCGGGATGATTTTGCTGTCTTGGGATATTTTGTGGAGGTGCGGGGTTTTGAGCATTTGGAAGGTTGACGTCGGGGACTTTGAGGGAAAACGACAAGTTGACTAGATTCCGGACTTGATCGAGTTCTTCCTAAAACTTTAGCAGTTTCTGTTCAAGTGGTGACATGTTCTCCTGCAGGACCTGAATACCTCGGCCATCAGTGGCCTCTACCCGTTCAATCATATCTTCCTTTCTGGTGCCGCTGGACTCTTCCATCTTACTTTTGCCTTTGTCTTTGCCCTTAGGAGGACTAGGAGGAGGAGTAGGTGGAGGGCCCTTGGATCTGGTGCGATAGGCTGATGATGCCAAAATGCACGAACTAACCTTTTGGGAGGGGAGTAAGAAAAAATAAAAACAAAAGGTAACCAAGTCAGTGAGGATTATGAGATGAATATTGCGGTATTTAAACACATAATGCGGAAATGTAAAGCGCGTCCTAAGTTGGTATCCTCTTTGTGCTCGAGGTAGGCCTAGCGACAAATTGATTTAGAGAACTTAAAATGCTAAATTCCTCATTTTATTGATAAGAAAAATAGACAAATCCCAAAATGATAGACGAAAAATAAAAGTCACTAATGGCCATTGGACTTATTACATAGATAGAAAAATAAAGACACTCCTATCTGCTTGGTCCCAGAGGGACCTTCCCCAGACTCGGCATTCTTTCTTTCCTTGTACAGTTTTCCCAGCTCGTGAAGTCCCAGCAACAGGTAGGTTCTGGCTAGGTATCCCCCTGCAGCTCCCTCAACCTTTTGACAATCTTCAACTCTTTTGATGAACTTTTCTTCCAGCTCGACTATACCTCGTTCCAAGTACCCCCAGCTTCTTCTTGGCGTTGATAGCCATGTCCTTCCATTCCTGGATCAGTTTCTTGTTGGACTCATGTATCTTGTGGTGGTCATCCTCATATTCCCGAATCCTTTTGCGCAGTTGGTTGTATTTGACTTGTGCCTCGGCCCTTTCATCTATAACCCTGTGACCTCGGACGTACCCCGGCTTGCTCTGGCCGCCCAAATCCTCTTCTAACCAACCAAGATAGAAAGGGGTACAACCGGCACGATACCTATCTGGATCGATGGTGTCTTTCTCAAGTATAACCTTGTAGTGCCACAGGTGCTGAGCTTGGAACTTGTGAGGACTGTCATTATTTTGAAATTCAGCTCGAAGATGAATCATCTTCTCGACCCTAGGGATGACTTGCTTCCTTCCTGCTTGCCTCATAATTCGAAGAGGGACGTAAGGGTATGTCCCCCTTAGAACAATCAATATAAAAAATGATGCTTCTCCGGATCGAATGATGAACTCATCTGTTGGAAACCATTCAAACATCCATTGGACCTGATTTTCAGTCAAGTTATCAAAAAGCTCAACCCATCCCTCGGCATTTTCAAGCTGAGCGAACATGTCAGGGATATAATTCATTCGCTTTGGGTGATGGAAAGTGATGTGGTCATCCCACATTCTGCGGTGAATGTCTTGTCGATATTCGCCTCTTTGGAGATGTTGCATGAGCCATAGTTGAAGTAATAAATTGCAACCTTCAAAATGCTTTGCTCCTTGTTGACACCTTTCTAAGGCCCGATATATGTCTGCAATGATCATGGGCACAATGCTGAAGTCTTGCCCATTTACCCCTTCCATTATGGTCTTAATTACCATGGATAGCTTGGTATGGATCCTTTCCTTCTTCATTGGGAACACGATCAAACTCAAAAAGCAAACCATAAACACGAACAATCGGTGATGGACGTGTCCCAGAGAGGTGATAGCAAACTCGTCATTGTAGGTACGATATGATTTGCTGTAGCCATACCTTTCGTGAAAGTAGTCAAAAGGAATGTACGAATCCTCCAAATATACCAATTCTACGTCATTTTTCAGACACATCATTTTGAGGAAACTTTTGCTTGTGCGGTTCTCAAGCATCAACAACCCTGGAGTTTCCCATACTAGGTTAGCCAGCCCTCCCATCTCTTTTATCAAAGGCGTCATTTCGATGTTCCCAAAGCGGAACACGGACCTTTTACGATCCCACAACATGGTAGCAGCCTCTACTATCATTTTGTTAGGCTAGATTTCCAGGAGAGATTGTAGGTTATCCAAGTGTTTCCTGACGATAGCTTTGTCGCTAGAGTGCAGATCCTCCCACCAACTCAACAGTTTTGGGTGGATGTTGGAGACCATGCCGAATATGGGGACTTCGTGCCTCATTTTTCTACAAAGCAAATAAAGTTAGGCCCTTACCCTACCGGACTCGACTATTTAACGTCGATAATTAGCAGGAAGCATTTAGTTCTCCAAATCAATGCACAGAACGTGAGGGTGTCCGTTTGGGTTTAGGGAAACCCGGTGGACTTTTGGATAAGGCTATCTTAAAAGCTATCGTGCGGATGACACTTTAGCTCGACTAGGTTTGACCATGATGCATGCAACAGTGCAACAGAGTAAGGTTTCTATGGGGTTTTAGACTGGTACCCTTGAGTGGACAACTCAAGGGGGAAAGGCAAGGAACCTTCGACTGCGCCGCTGATCGACTAATTTTACCGCAAATAAGCCTTTCTGAATTTAGTGGGTAATAATATAGGAAGAGCGCAACCACTCGTCAAGCGTTGCTATAGTATTTTGTTTGGCACGAGTGGAGTATGAATGCTAAGCATGATTATGCAATAATAAGTATTAAAACAAGTTGTCACGTATTTGCACGTTAAAGAAAGCGGTAAAAATGGTAGTAATGATTTAAAGCAGTTACAAAAGAAAACAAAGGGACATGTCAGTTTCGTCTTTGAAGAAAGTAAATACCCGAAGTAAATAATTAATTGCATGTAAATGGAATAGGAAAGGGTGCAAGTATTTAAAATAAAGGCACAAATTCACAAAACAATTTGAAATGGTAAAAGCCTCGATATCCCCAGCAGAGTCGCCATGCTGCCGCGCCCCCTTTTTTTCCTCGCGGAATCGGGTTTACGACATTGGTTGGGACAACTCGTTCCTTTTGGGAAAGGGGTTTGCATATTTTGAAGATTCGCCACCTAACGATTTAAACAGTGCGTTAGGTCACCTACGGGGTTCAATTACGACTACGTTACTAACCTGAGATTGGGTAAGGGCTTGAAATTATCCTAAGGGGAAGGTGTTAGGCACCCCTCAGGATCCACAAGTGTGGTTCCCGCCAAATGGTTTTGTGAATTTGTACAGTTCGCAAATAACAAGTAAAGGCTCAAATAAGAGGGGATTTAAGTCTTAAGCACGCGGATGCTTGAAAATAGCAGAAAGGTCAGACTTTGATAAGGATTACGAGCTAAGCATATAAAAGGTGTCCTTGATTTATAATAATATGGATCACATCAGTGCAACACCTGGTAATCACTCCTCGAAGAGGGGCTACACGTGGTATTAGCGCACCGGTCATCATATCTATATTCTACCCTTTCCACCCCTGTAAGGTTATTAAAAACAAATGTTGGCCTCGACCTCTATTGCATGATGTTACCCGTCCCTTCCTATCAATCCCGGAGGAAATTAGGACCCCTATCCTAAAGGGAGGTGCTAGGCAGACCCTCAGGTTTTAAAAGGTAAAAATTCTAGGGCGACAAATAACAAAACAAGTAGGACTGCAGATAAAGGAAAGCATAGAAAACAGATAAAGGCTCAAGTATTCCTCCACACACAGTACACATAAACAACATGTCTCATACACAACTAAGGTCCCTATTAATTCATAATCCTAAAGAATGGTATCTAGGTGATAACACAAAGACAAATTTATTGCATAACTCAGAGAGGAAGTCTTAATTAGGCTTGCCTACTAGTTTTAAGCATGTTGACAATTAAACATGATCACAAAGACAGTTAAACATGATCACAAAGACAGTTCTGATTTTATTTTTTAAGTTAATTACCTATTGCTCGCCTAGGTGTAGGATAACATGCAGTAGTTATTCAGATTTTTTTAATGACTCTAGGTTGTTTATAGCTAATAACATGCAATTCTAGGTGTTGAAGATGTGCAAGGACTAATTACTAATTGTTTAGAACAGGGACTATTTTGTATTTAGACTAAGTTCAGTTAAATAGATATGATCCTATAGCATGATATCTAATGCAACATGATGCATAATAACTTAAATAGGATTTCTAAATGCACATAGAATCACATCATTATGCACAGTTTTAGGAATAGCATAGGGGATATATCTTTAATGGTTGTTTATCTAGAACAAGATCTCTACGTGTATAGCATGATGAGACATGATTGCAGTTTATTTATCCTAGGACAGTACTTCTAGTGAAGTTTCAAAACATGGGTAGAATCACGTAATAGCAACTTAATTTATTGTAATTATTTATCCTATAGGAAGGATCTCTAAGCGTAGATGAGTGTTGAATACACATAAATCCTAAGTAGCATGATATCTAATGCATGGCATGGTGTACCTAAACATGGCTGCTATTGCGCATAGAGAAAGTAAACCTAGAAGCATGGTCTCTACCCTTAATTATACTACAGCATGCATATCACCCATCCATTTTCACTATCCGACCCCAGAGTTGTTTATTAATTATTACAAACCATTGAATATGAATTACACAACCGAAACAGAAGAAAAATAAGAAGTTAACTATAAGGAGCCTACAAAATAGGCTCAAGTCTCCAGGTCCTCAATGCCAGGTAATATTTCACAACCTTCTCATAATCTGGGTGTGTCAGAGTTCCCTAAGGACCTCAAGGGCTCCCGGGCAGTGCTCACACCCAGATTTCATATCCAAAATAGAGTAAGTGCAGTGTGGAATGGCCAGCCTCTGTGTGTCAAAGTTCTGAGGGAGCTCAAGGTCCCAAGGCAATGCTCACACAGAACGGGCAGAACCTAGACTTCTAAGAGTGTATGTGATAGTGCTTTTTTTAAAAAAAGGTTTAAGTTAGAAAACAATTTTGAGAAAGGGTAAGTAAGAAAACAGTTTTGAAGAGGGAAACTTGATTGGAATAGGAGTTCAACATCACACAAAGGACCAGGGATATTCCAACAATCACAAGCAGGGGTAATGGGATTTGATGGACTAATACAAAGCATGTGAGGGCAAACATGTAGCAGGCAGAAACACATATAGGCATGCAACCAGAAGCTCCTAAGGGTTCATGGGATCAGGGGCACAGTAAAATACCGGATTAGATTAACACCAAACAACTAAGACCATGATTAAACTAATGTACCAGTCATAGGCATGGAGATCTACATAAGAAGCAGGTGCTAAGTATACAGAACATGCTGGTCATAGACAAGTAAAGCATAAAATTACAGGCAGAGGGGAGTTTAGGATCCCAGTTACATGTTGAACAACTGAATAATAAGTAAAAGCAAATTAGAAACACAGTGAATTGCAACAACAATAGAAACATGTTGGTTTGAGAACTAAAATCTGAATTAGAACATAACAGTGAAGTGAAGAAAGCAGTAACACAAATAGTAAGTAGGAGATGCACAATAGTTAGCCTTGGCTTACAACCGACTAACTTAGAATAGTAGTAACTAGCAAAGAAAAGAGAGAGAGCAGAGAGTTTCTAATTGTGTGAGAGAGACTCGAACAGATCAGTTCATGTTTGTGTGTGTCATGGGACGAATAGAGTATATATAGTTTTGAAAATAGGCAGAAATAAGGTAAAGTCCATAGTCAAGAAGTAAAATAAGGAATTAGAATCAATCAACACAAAATCAGTTTAAGTTCTTCCCTTAATTAAGGGGTTAAATTCCAAACGGTACTAAACATGTTATCAATAAGGTAATTTCAGCATAGTAAAAGTAGGAGACATGTTATTAGTAAGGAAAGACACCATATGAGGCACATAAGGAAATAAATTTTAGCATGGTAAAGGTATAAGGCATGTAATATAGGCTAAGTTTAGAATATTCCAATTAAGGAAGGTACATGTAAATTAATTTAATAGAATTATTCCTAGAAATAAGGCAAGAGATAATTTAGATTCTGAAAATCAGTAAGGAAACCCTCAAATGAGGTTCTAATTACAGGAAATCCACATCAATTAGGGAGAATATCACATATTTAAGGGAATACTCAGAATCCATAGAGAATAGTACTAATCGCAGATTCAAGTGGCAAATAGAATTGACTTAAGCGGAACAAACACACATTAGGAAAAATTAGAAACCTTAATCACAAAATTAGGGATTCGCATCAGAACATAACAAATAATTAAAGGACCTAGCAAAACAAACATGTTTTAGGCAGAAGGGACGAAGGGTCAGAAACCCTAACGGCAAATATAGAGCAAAAATCACAAAATCACGCATTGTACATAAAAGCAAAGTAGTCATACTAGAACATGTAAAACATTATCGCAAAATAAACTCAGAATCGCGGATTGAAACAAAACATTTGGGGTTTTTTATCAAAATGAATCAAACAAAAGGGGAAAATCTTAAATCATGTTTAAGCACGATGAGAATCATAAGATAATGCTAAGAAATCGGAAAGAGAACTGTTTTGAAAAAGGTTTTAAAAACCCTAGTTCGAAAAAGTGAAGAATCGTTTAGGAAACTAAAACATCTTTAAAGAAAACATGGAAAGAACTCATAATATGTATAGATTTGTTACAGATATTAAAGAATTGGAAGGTTTAGAAGTTAGGGTTTTGAAGCGAGAACCCAGAGGGGAGAAGAAAACTCAAAAGTCACTTGTTTTAACCGGAAAGTGGNGTTTAAGCACGATGAGAATCATAAGATAATGCTAAGAAATCGGAAAGAGAACTGTTTTGAAAAAGGTTTTAAAAACCCTAGTTCGAAAAAATGAAGAATCGTTTAGGAAACTAAAAAATCTTTAAAGAAAACATGGAAAGAACTCATAATATGTATAGATTTGTTACAGATCTAAAAGAATCGGAAGGTTTAGAAGTTAGGGTTTCAAAGCGAGAACCCAGAGGGGAGAAGAAAACTCAAAAGTCACCGGTTTTAACCGGAAAGTGGTAAGATCTTACTCGGACGGCCATGGATGGCCGAAAAAAATGGCATGAGATCATAGGAGGCGAGTGAACCGCCTCTGGTTCACTTGAGGTCTTTAAAGGCAGTGACACATGTTAAGGATGGAGCCATGAAGTTGTGGGTGGTGAAACCACCATGTGTTTTCGGCAAGGCGATGGTCGGAGAAGAGGAAGATAGGCTCAGCAGGTGGAGCGTTTAGAGAGAGATGAGTCGGCGGAGTGAGGGAGTGAAAATGAGAGAGAGGGATGGTAGTCTTTAGGTTTAATTATGGAAGGGATTATCTGGACCGTTGATCAGATTTGATCAACGGTCGAGATTGCATCAGGGTTGGGCCGAGTAGTATAGGAATTGGGCTTGGGTCTGTTGGGTTATTTCAGTTGGGTTAGGGTTTAGGCCAATTTTAGGCTAAAATTGAAATAATGGTGGCTAATTGTTAAATACCCACCTAAATTAGTTAAAACAATTTATAAAAATAGCCGATAATTATGAAAAAATAAAATTGATGCTTAGAAGATTTAAAATAATTAATTAGTATTTAAAATATAAAATGACTAATTATTGGATTAAAAAGTAGTATCAAACATGTGATTAGGCTATAATTGCAAAGATATTGCAAATGTAGCCAAAGAATGCCAATTTGGCTAATTGTAAAATAATTTGGTCTTAATAGGACCAAAAATAATACAATAAATCAAGGAAAGTTTTTGAAATCATTTGTAATGTGATTTTGTAATTAATTATTGGAAATAAAATGCTGGATAAATTAAAAATAAATTAGTAAAAATTACAGAGAAATACCAATTGCTACGAAAGCATGATTTTGAAGGTATATATGAAAATTAAAAAATATTTTGAGGAATAATTGGGTATCAACAAACTCCCCCAAACTTTAGCTTTTGCTTGTCCTCAAGCAAATAAGGCAATTCCCACATCTAATAGAAAAAAACATATTTCAGCTGGCCTAAGGTGAATCAATCATGCATCAATTGGGACTAACAATTGTCCTCAACACAAATGAATTATTAAAAACACAATGTTTTGACCTTTTGAGTACCATAGTTCTAATGTGACACTAGAGCATCAAGAGTTAACTTTATTCATCAAGGAAGATCGCTCTATTACGTATGTCATTGTGGATCCCAAACTCCTCCTCCTCTACTCTTCATGGGAAAATCTCACTTTTGAATGTAACAATCCAATCAAGGATTGTGAAGAAGTTCACTAATCTCTCTCAAAGGAATGTCACAAGTCCGACTCTAAGTGCTATATCTTGCCCCTTATGTAAATAACCACTAATGTAAGCTCACTCAACTTGAAATCATATAAGGCTTTTGAGGGAATGTAATGAAGGCTTTTGGATCAAGGTAGGACTTGCTGGAATACCATGGTTTCATCTTTCCTTAAGCACTCCATTTTCTCTTTTTGTCTCATACTTTCTCGACTCTTTGAGTCATTTTCTTCTTACTTGTGGGAGCTAGAGAGACGTAATGTCACTCTTTCTTGACCATGACAATCATTTTTCTCCTTTTCTATTTATTCACTGCCTTTCATCATTGTTTTCTTTGAGTCCCTTCAACATTCTACCTTATTCACTTTCTTTTTGACATTTTCCATTGTGGCCTTTCTTCCTTTTCTTTGCCTTCCCTTTTCTTCATTCCTTTTTCTTCTTTGTACCTTTTATCACTTTCAAATTCCTCGTCTCTATCCCAAACTTATGTTTTTGCCAATTGTTTATCAAGAATACTAAAGAAAGATCGGGTGCCAAGAGAGGGTCATTACAAAACAGATAAAGGCTTGTAACGTGGTTATTGAAAGAAAAAGGGCTTCGACTCAAAGGGGTTGACTAGGGATATAACATTGGTAGGCTATGGAAGTTTCCAAGTTTCAAATCAGATCATGGATAGCCTACAATCATTTCTCAAGTCGAGCTACACTTCGAATTTCGCCTAGACAAACATTCAGGGCAAGTTCTAGACTTATTGGCACGAGAACTTGGACTTGAAATTCAATACCTCACCTCTCAAGATGCTGGATTGTTAAAGAGAACAGAGTCGAGGGTCCACAACAACCCTAGCTAAGATTGAAAATCACAAATAGCTCGAATGAACCATTCGATGATTGATTAAGTCAACACAAGATTCTAAAGGTCACAGCTAGAGCTATTTTATGACAACAACTTTGTTTATAACATTGCGCGCCCCCCTCTCTTCTCCCTCTCCTTTCGGATCAGTCAGAGTATTTGACATTATTGGGAAAACTTGTTTCCTTTTGGGAAAGGGGTAAGGAATTAAAGAGTCGCCACCTAACGAATTAAGGTGCGTTAGGGCACCTACTAAGGGTCATTTACAAACACAGATTGGATAACCAGAGATAGGGTAAGGGGTTGAAATTACTTCAAGGGGAAGGTGTTAGGCACCCCTCGAAGTCAACAACTGTGGTTCCCGGCCAAACAAACTTTGTGAATTTTAAAATAGGTTGCACATAAGAAATAAAAGCACATAGGTAAACAAAAAAAAGTTTTTGAGAAGATTCGCAGTCTAAGAACACATATGTGCTAAAGATAGGAGGTCCTAGGTTGTTTATCCTATAGGATCATATCCATGCAATTCCCGGTAATCACTCCTCAATGAGGAGCTACACGTTGCATTAGCGCACATGTCATCAAATCCATGTCTACCCTTTCCCACCCCTTAGTTGTTATTAAGCGAGTTTATTTAACGACCTATATGCGTGCTATTACCCGTCCCTTCTTAATGGTCCTAGAGGAGATTAGGACCTCTACCTATAGGTAGTTCTAGAAAGATCCCTAAGGTTTAAAAAGAGAAAATAATAGACGACAGACAAGAACAAATAAGAATTTAGCAGATAAAGGCAGTAAAGAGCAATTAAGAGGCTCAGATTTACCTCCACAAATAATGCATATAATCAGCACGACTCAAAACACAAACAATGGCAGTATTATTAAACAAGATCCTAAACCATGATGTCTAAGTGAATATCAAAACACAGAAGATATGTAGTTTTATTTTATAAACCCAGAAGCAGGGGCCCTAATCAGTTTGCCTACTGATTTTAAGCTTGTTAACCATTAAGAAGTAAACACAAAAGCAACAGTTTTCCAGTGTTATAAAGGTTGGTTACCTAAGGCTTGCCTAGGCGTGGGGGGAATGCACAATAGTTACCAGAATTATTAAAACAGTTTAGAAGTTGTTTTACCTAAAGCATATTTTTCCAAGTGTTGCAAAGACATAAGGGTTATTACCAGTTTTACTAACACAGGATAATCATATGTGAGACTGTCTTATGTCCCTTTTTCATGCATCAGTAGTTTAGCTAGGTGTGACTTAGTGAGATCCTAAAACAGGGAATCTAGTATGAAAATTATAAGATGCAGAATGATTTATATGCAAAATTCCAAAAAAAGCATGATTTCTAGATGCACAAAAAGTTACAGCATGATTTCAGAATATGCAGTAGCAACAATTTCATGTTAATGTTGTTATTTAGCCTAAACGCAGGATTTCTAAGTGATGAAAATAATGTCAAATGAGATGCTGAAATAGTAAACCTAAGAACATGATATCTAATGCATGACATGCTTATAATGTATTGGTCCTAAACATGGATTCTAATGCGCACATAGAAATGTAAGCCTAAGGCATGGTTTCTACCCTATTGATATCGACAACAGACATGGCTACCCTTCTCTTTTCACTATCAATCCTCAATATTTGTTTAAAACAATTATTACAAACCAATGTGAATGAATTACATAAATAGATAAAGAAAAATAAGAAGTTTCACTATAGGGAGACCGAAACAGGCCANTGTCAGAGTTCCCTAAGGACTTCAAGGGATCCCGGGCAGTGCTCACACCCAGATTTCACAACCATAATTGAGTAAGTGCAGTGTGGAAGTGCCAGCCCCAGTGCATCAGAGTTCAGAGGGATCTCACAGGAATCCCAAGGCAGTCATACACTGGAGGGGCAGAACTTAAGGACCTAAGAGTAGAATGAGAGTGCTTGACATGGTTTTGAAAAGATTTAACAGGAAAGCAGTATTTGAAAAAGAGACCTAGTTGAAGTAGTTTTATAAAATAGGAGAATTGTTTAGTAAAACAATTTTTGAAAACAGTTGTATAATTTAAACAAACAACAAGTCAGTCAAACAAGTTCAACAATACTCAGAGAACAAACCTTCACACAGGGATAACTGGGGATTGGGGAAATGTAGAGCAGGTATGGTGAACACATAACAGACATGGGTCATTGGCAATTAGTGCAAATAGTAAGACATAGATTCAGGAGTGCTAATTAAAACAAAGTCACAGAATCAGAAGTGCTCTAGGGGATTCATGGGGTTGGGAGATAGTATAGTATAGGATTTCATACTAAACATGATTGAGCATAGCATCAAGACAACTTAGGGTAACAAATCAATAGGTGCATACAAGAATTAGGCAACCAATACACAAGCATCAAAACGGATTTGAGTCACATTGAGTCAGATTACAGGTTTATAAGAACATGCTAACCCTAAAGAGTTAAGACATAACTAGCATACTAGCTGAAGCAATGATGCAAGGAGGTTAATTACATGTTGAACATCAATAGATAGAAACAAATTAGGAACATGATAAACTGAAGTAGTAAAAGAAACATATTGGTTTTGGGACTTGAATTGAAAATCAGAGCATACCAGTAAAGAGACAGTAAACACAAAAGTGAAGGGACTGGAGAGCACAATAGTTAGCCTTGGCTTGCAGCCGACTAACTTAGAATAATAGTAAGTGACACACAAAGAGAGCAGAAAGCATGAGTGTGAGAGATAGTTTTTGAACCAAATGTGTTCGTGTGTGTGTTGGTGAATTGTCTGTATTAGTGTGTGTATATATATATAGTAGTTTGAAACTAGGTAGAATAAGGTAAGAATCACAATTAGGCAGTAAATTATGGAACTCAGAACCAATTAGAGTAAAATCAGTGCAAGTACTCCCTTGATTAAGGGAGTTACCTTCAAACGATAAGAACATGTAACAAATAAGGAAGGAAATCAATGTGTAACTGGAGCATAACATATAAGGAAACAATTCAAACAGTGCAAGTACAGAACATGTAATTAGGACTAGGTACATAAGGTTCTAATTAAGAAAATATCATAAGAATCAATTAACAGTATAGTCAACCCTAAAATAAGTCGAGAAAATAACTTAGAGGTCAGAAATCAGTAAAAGATATCATCACAGGAAATCAGTAAAAGGTGTTAATCACAGAAAATTAGGGATTCAAATAGGAACAATACTGATTAAGGGGAGAATTAACACAAAATTTCTATGAACAAACGGAATAAACACATAATAGGCAAGAAGAAGAAAAATCAGAAAAATAGTAAAGTAAGAATCACATAGAATCAGGGATTCAACTAGAGAAGATAGAACTAATTAGAGAAATTAACAGAATAAACATAATATAAGTGGAAGAAGCAAGAATTAGAAACCCTACTGAACATAATAGGGTAAAACCATAGAAACTCAGAGTGTTCATGAGAAACAAGCACCCGAACATATTACCAAAGACGGACTCAGAATTATAACAAGTGTTAAAACTAAGGTTTTATGATAACAAGTTATGACTAAAAAGAAATTTTAACAAAATGTCGTTTTAAACATCAGAGAAAAACATTAAAAGACCAGAAATTAATTTTGAAGAAAAGTTTCGGAAACCCTAATGGAAAAATAAAGCGACACTTTCAGAAATCGAAAGGTTTCTTTCATGAAACAAACGAAAATAGGTTAGAAAGACACCATATCTGTTATAGATCTAAGAGGTACAGTAGAAGTGGTTAGGGTTTTCTAGAAAATAACCTAGAAATAGAGAGACTGGCTTAGAAACCCATAGGTTTAGCCGGAAAAAGGAAAGATCTTACTCGATCGAGCCATGGTGGCTTGAGAATGTTGAGCACAGGCCCAGGGGTGAGTGGAATGGCCACTAGTCCCTTGAGGACCTCAAAGAAGGCAGGAATCCCGGCACAGGAGAGCCGTTAAGGCTGGAGGATGATGGTAAGCCCCCATAGTCGACGGCATAAAAGCACCGACGATGGGGAATTAGGGTTAGGGTAGAGAGCGTTTGAGAGAAGAAGAGAGGAGATGACGACAGAGTGTGAGAGGAGAAATGAGAGAATGAGGGTTTGGGGGGGGGTAGACTATTAGGTTAATTATGGAAAGGGGGGATCTGGTCCGTTGATCAACGGTCCAGATTAAACAAGACATTGGGTTGGGGGATTAATGGATTTGGGCTTGGGGTATTTGGTTTGGGCTGGTTTAAAAGGGAGTGATTAATCAATTTAGGATAAAATTGAAATAGGCATGGGCTATTTGTTAAATACCTAGGTAGTTTAATTAAAATAGTTTTATAAGGTAATTACTATTTATAAAAATGAATCATATGCATGGAAATAACTTTAAAATGGTTATTTGATATTTAAAAATATAGAAGGCTAGTTTCTGGTAAAAAAATGGTATAAAATTACATGCTTAGGCTATAATTATAATGTTATTGCAATTATATCCAAAAGATGCCAATCTGGATAATTATGAAATAATTTGATGTTATTAGGACCATAAACAATGAATTAAATCAAGAAATACCTTTGAAATCATTTGTGATGCGATTTTGTAATTATTTATTGGAAATAAAATGATAGATAAATTAGACAAAATATAAGAAAATTATGGAAAAATACCAATCGTCGTTAATGCATGATTTTGAAGGTACATATGCAAAATACCTGGTCTTACAGGAATCAAGCCGTATGTAGTTCCGGATTCATCGGTGAAGTATAATGATGAAGTTATCACAAGAGTAGACACAATATCTATGGATGAGCGAATGAACGGTTTGCGGGATATCGGGTTTGATACGGTTGGGAGAACTGGAGCGGGATTGCTCGTGCTGGGATAGTCGTTGCTTGTCAGGTTACCTGCAAACAAAAGCAATACAAGCTTATACTATGCATAAATTTAAACATGATGCAGGTTCCCGTTGGACTATGAAAGTTGTCTTTGGATGACTAGGGATGACGTCCTTAGACCATGATGTCCTGGGCCATGAATGACTTGATGTGAGATTCGTAGGCCATGAAATGATGTTCTCGGGCCATGCAGATGGTGCCTCCGAACTATGATGCCTTTGAATAATGATATGAAAATTGAGAGAGATCCTCAGGCCATGCCATGGTGTCTTCCGGCTATGAGGATGATGCCGTTAGACTATGACGCCTTTGGACAGGTTGGCGATATTTCATCCCATGATATGCAATAATATAATGCTGACAAGACAGAGCTTAGTCTTGCGAATTGAAGGGCAGAGCTTAGCCCAAAAGAGAAGCGAAGTAGATAATGCTTGAGAGACAATGCTTAGTGATCACGCTTAACTATGTCTTATAGAAAGACTAAACGGGCGCTGCAAATATAATCTGGGGTA
>ML332938.1:0-23794 GCA_005239505.1 Nicotiana paniculata | reverse complement strand
AAAAAAAAAAAGAAGAAAAGAAAAAAAAATAGAAAATAAATAGTTGTGTTATTATGAAAGAAAAATATATGTGGTGACTCTTAATGTAAATGTGCTTAAACAAGTATGGGGTAATATGTATTAATGTGCTTAGGGAGGTGTAGTCACTCTTATATCCAAATGTATCCTACCCATCCCGTAGCCTACATTACAACCAAATAAAGTCCTACTTGATCCTAGACTGAATGAGCTCGATTA
This sequence comes from Nicotiana paniculata, assembly GCA_005239505.1. Taxonomy (NCBI): domain Eukaryota; kingdom Viridiplantae; phylum Streptophyta; class Magnoliopsida; order Solanales; family Solanaceae; genus Nicotiana; species Nicotiana paniculata. The sequence goes on along the minus strand of ML332938.1, from coordinate 23,557 downwards.
GTAGAGTAGTACACTACGGGCAAGCCTATGGTGCATCTTTTGTGGCATATGAAGGTTATTTCTGAGAGTGAGTTAATTCTTTCTATCTTAAGTTCCTATGTTCTTAAATTTTTATTGTGTGAGTAACTAGCTCTTTGATTTGGTGAGGGCACATGATTCATGAAGGAAAGGTAATGTTGTTGACCTCTAAGTTAGAGTAGTGAGTGGATTGTGAATAAAATATGGTATTTGTGAGTCAATTATTGAGGCGAAGATGTCACACCTGTGTGCTTGAATTGTTTTAAATATTCTTGGTATAACATGTTAAGAGATTTGCTTAATAAGTTGTGTACATGAGTGTAGTGTGATTGCTCGAGGACGAGAAAATGTTTAAGTGTGGGGTATTGATGCGAGGCTAGAATTCATAGTTTAACATATTATATGCCTTACATTTTATGTGCGCTAATGATAAAAACACACGCTTTATGTGCTTAATGGAGTTTATTTTATGTGTAGGTGAATTGGAGATGGAAACCGAGCTAAATGGATGCAAATACGTCGAAAATACGCTTAAGAGGTGAAGAGGGAACACCCTGGCCTTATCCAGGCGTTTGGCTCCTAAATCCAAGCAGCCCCTGGCATTAGGGGGGCCTTAGAGCCCAAACTCCATGCCTGCCCTGGCCTTAGGGGGGGCGTTTGAGCCCAAACGCCTGGGTCCCTGGTTCCGGTCAATTATGAGTTTTGACGAGTTTAAGTGTTTCCCGGTTGGAATAGAAGTCTCCTACACGTTTAGTGTTTGTCATAAACATATAAATAGACCCCTAAAACACAACTTGAAGAGGAAGTGAAGGGGATTCGAAGAGACGGACGGCAAGACATCAATTTGTACAGATTTTCTTCATTACTTTGTAGTTTCATTATGAAATTTATTGTAGAGTTGATTCTTTTGAACATGTTTAGCTAACTTCTTTAATCTAGGGTTTTGGTAGAACACGTTGGAGGATGAAATTATTGTGTTATTAATAGAGTTCCGATGGGTTGATTAATCTCTAATTGTTCAACTACATTCTTGTTGTAGTTAATTGAATGACCATCAATTAGCTATTCGTATTTATTATGTATCTACTTGAGAGAGAGTGCATATTTAGGTAGTTTTTTTAACAACATCACTCTCAGAGTATATATGAAAGTCATAACCGAGGGTTTAGAGGTTGGATTAGAGATAACGATACCTCGGGTGCAATCTAAAGTGAACTGTAATGCAATCTAGCTAGTGTAACTTGAGAGAGTGCGTCTAGTAAATTATCATAATTACTTGAGAGAGATTTATGGTAGATAGAGTGTTCATGATTGATAAAGACAACTAATCAAGCTATATAAAGTATCCGAGAAGTAAATTCACTGACGGGGGAAACCATAACCTTAGATCTTTATTACAATTCTTTACACCTTAGCATAGTTAATATTTAGTGTTAGTAATTTAAATAACATCAAGTGACAGTTGAGTATTCTAACAGCTTGCTTGATACGTAAATTCCCTGTGGGATCGACTCTGGGCATAATACCCTAGATTATATTTGCAACGCCTGCTTAGTCTTTTATTAGACCTAGTTGAGCGTGATCAACCATCTACCAAGAATAGGATCGGATCACAACATGATTTTCTTTCAAAACACTCTGGACAGCATGAATTTCATTAAGTATTTCAGATACTTAAATTTTTGGGCAGGACAAAAAGGGTACCATGACATTGTCAAGAAGTGCTGGGAGGCGGATATTCAAGGAAATCCGATGTGGAGACTCCAGATCAAACTCAAGAACCTTGCTCACACTCTTAGTAAGTGGTCGACAGATACCATTGGGGATGTCTTTAAAACTGTCAAACACATGGAGGATATTTTCAAAATTAAGGAGGAAGAATACGAAGCAGATGATTCGGACCTCAATAGGATGGCTCTACACAAAGCTCAAGCGGACTATATAAGATGGCTTAAGACTTAGGAATCCATATTGAGGCAGAAAGCTAAGGTGAAATGGGCGGAGAAGGCCGACACCAACTCAAAATACTTCTACAGCACAATTAAGGGTAGGAGAGGAAGAGCTCAGATTCTCAGAATTAAGGAATCTGAGGGCAACTGGAAAGTGGATTCTAACAGCATTGCGCAGGCTGCCATTGACCATTTCAGCAACTTATTCACTCAACCTGAAATTAGGAGCGATATGAGTATCCTTAGATACTTGGATGAAAGAGTTACTGACCAGCATAATGAGAGGCTTCAGGAATGCCCATCCGAAGAAGAAATTAAATCGGCTATTTTCTCTATGTATCCTAATAGTTCAGTTGGACCCATTGAAATTAATCATTTAAGTATCTCTTATACCCAAAAATGCGCCAAAAAAGCTGATAATTCAAATACAAAATCTCTCCAATTCAAGTCAACAAACATAAGAAAATAACATGAGAAAACAACAATATTTGTCAAACTAAGTATTGTTATATGAAATTTAATAATTAAATCCTATATAGTTATGAAAATTAATTATTTAATTTTATTATAGTAAAAAATAAGTGAGTAACAAACAAACATATAAAATAATAAAATTAACATATAAAAGAATAAAATAACATATACAATAATAAACTAACATATAAAATAACAGACCTGTTGAGTGATAAATCGGAAAATTTTTCTCATCATGAACAGAAGAATTCAGGATACCTTGGTGCTACTAGGCCTCAAATATTGTCACGACCCAATTTAACCTCCGAAAGGTGTCATGAAGGCACCTAGTCTCTACGACTAGGTAAGCCTATTATTGCGGAAAAATTAAAAGAAAACATAGCGATAAAAGCTTAACAGTGTAATTTAAATAACAAGAATAGTGCCACTCGACTCGTGTACAATAAAATCACTCCCAAAACCCGGAATGTCGCTAATCTCAAGGTTCTACAAGTCTATATAGCTCTATACAAAATGTCTGAAGAAACAAAAGAAAATCTCTATGCGGAGAATAAAAGGGGACTCCGAGGTCTGCGGACGCGAGCAGAAGTACCTTGAAGTCTCCTGAATCAGCATGCACGCACTAAACCCGAGGCTGATAGCTCGTACCAAGATCTGCTCACAAAAATATGTGCAGGAAAGGGCATGAGTACACCACAATGGTACCCAATAATTGCCAAGCCTAACCTCGGTTGGGTAGTGACGAATTTAGGTCAGGGTCCTACCGGTGTAAATATAAAGAACTAAAAACAGCAAGAGATATAAATATATTCTCTAGTAAAATAATTAAGGAAGTCTTCAGTAATAAAAGTCAAGACGCCCTCGGCTTACAACAAAAGAAATACAATAGGGAAATCTCCCAGGACACCGTCCCGAATTAATTATGCAGTACAAGAGGCAAATCTCCCGGAATACGTCTATAGTCCCAAAGTAAATATGAAGTATAGGGAGATCTTCCGGAATACGTTCGTAGTCCAAAAATAAATATGCAGTGCTGGGGGATCTTCTAGAATACGTCCGTAGTCCCAAAGTAAATATGCAAGACAGGGGGATCTCCCGAAATACGTCTGTAGTCCTAAAATAAATATGCAATGCTGGGAGATCTCCGGGAATACGTCCGTAGTCCCAAAGTAAATATGAAGCTCAACAATAACATGACAGTTACAACATTGAAATGTACAATTTAGACTAAATGCAACCAAGAAAAATAGGAACCTAATCATGCTGCACAGAATTTCAAGTAGACAGTCAAAACACATGCTTTCCTAATCTAAACAAGGCAATTAAACATAATAGTGTAGTTCAACCAAAGGTAAAACAGTTTATGATTTGGAACAAAAATGGGATATTTACAACAATAGTCCGTGTACGTACTCTTCACCTTACGTACACGACGCTCATAACAAAAATGGGATATCCTAAGGGGAATTTTCCTCACACAAGGTTAGGCAAGCCACTTACCTCGAATCGCCCAACTCAATCCGAAACCACGCTCTTGCCACGAGTATCCAACTTCGAATGGCCCAAATCTAATCATATCAATTGGGTAATGTAAAAATACTAGAAGTAACTATTTTAGCTAAAGAATTCAAAGCTAAGGGAAGGAAATAGGAAAAACTCCCAAAATGTTTCCCTGTGCCCACGACTCGGAATCGGGTAAAAGTTACCAATATAGAACCCTCATTCACTCACGAGATCACTTGTACAAAAACCATCTAAATCTGATGTCTAAAACCCGCTCAAAACTCAAAAATTCAATTGGAGAACTATTCTCTCAATTTCCTACAGTTCTCACCCAACTCCTTTGATTAAGTGAGGAAAACTACAATAGATTAATGCAATAAGACCAAATTCGAGTAAGAAAGCGTTACCCACAATATTCCTCTAAAAATCCCTCAAAGAATCGCCTTCTTCCGAGCTCAAAATAAAAAATGGAGTGAAAATGAACTAACCCTCGATTTCAACCTCTTTTCTGCCCAGCGATCCTCGCACCTGCGGCTCTTGGGTTGCACTTGCGGAAAATCTATCGCGGGTGAGGAATTCACTAAAGGGACTGGGTCCGCATCCACAGATGAGGGGCCGCACCTGCCGTACGCGCCTGCAGAACTTTGTCCGCTCCTGCGATCTTAGTCCGCACCAGCGAAGCCTTGGCAGCGTCTGCGGTCATCGCAGATGCGGGATATCCTCGCACCTGCGACCCCTGGCCAAGCTTTCTTTTCTCACATCTGGGCTCCCTTATCTGCACGTGCAAGTCCGCACCTGCGGTTCCCACTCCGCAGGTGCGAAACACCAGACACCAGAAAACTTCATCCATTCTCTAAGTCCAAAATTCATCTGTTGAGCATCTGAAACACACCCAAGGCCCCCGGGACCTCAACCAAACATAACAACCAATCGTATAACACCATACGAACATATTATAGCCTTCAAACCACATTGAACAACATCAAAACATGAATTGAGTACGGATTTAAGCCTAAGGAACTTTAAATTTTCCAAATTCTACAAACGACGTCGAAACATATCAAACCTAGTCCGAATGACTTCAAATTTCTCACACAGGTCACAAATGACACTACGAACCTACAACCACTTCCGAAATTCCATTCTGAGATCGATATCAAAATTTCCACTACCGGGCGAAACCGCAAAAAATCCAATTTTCGCCAATTCAAGCCTAAATCTACTACAGACCTCCAAAACACATTCTAGATGCGCTCCTTATCCCAAAATCACTCGACGGAGCTAGTTGAATTGATAGAATTCTATTCCGGAACCGTCTTTATAGAGTTCCAACTACATTCCAAATTTTAAAACTTAAGCTCTTACTTAGGGACTAAGTGTCTTGGAAAGTCACAAAGCAGAAAATAGCTACGGGGAAAGCAATTATTAGGGGATCGGGGCTCTAACTCTCAAAATGACGAGCCGGTCATTACAAATATCGAGTCCGGAACCAAAATGTGAATATTTAATAATTAAATTTTGGTTATGAAAATTAATATTTATTTTTATTACAGTAAAAAATAGGGGAGTAATAAACAAATATATAAAATAATAAAACTAACATATTAATGTAACATAAATATAAAATTATAATATTGAAAATGTATCAACCTAATTAACAATATAGTAACAATATCGAATAAAATTTAATATTAAAGGTATTGCAATATATTAAAGCAATGAAAAAGAAAAATAATGTAATTAATATAGTTCAATTTACAATAGTCGTCATGGAGGTTCCGCCTTTGCATCATGGACCTTCTTCACTAGAGCTACTGTTGCTACAGTCCGAGCATAGGTCTTCCTACATATGGGAGGGACAATTATTGGCCCAGACGTTCCGCGCCAGAAGAGTAGACGATATATGGGACTTTCTTAGGGCCCACCATCTCCATCCCCGTATAGTCAAACGCCTCCAAGATACGGGTTTTTGTAGGATTGTTGAGATCGGTCGGCTGCAGCTGGATTGGTCGTTGATTACGACTTCGATAGAGCGGTGGCGAATGGAGACGCAGACATTCCATTTGCCCATTGGCGAAGCCACTATCACGCTGCAGGACGTGGAGGTTCTATATGGGCTGCCGGTTGATGGACATCATGTTGCTCTGCCGCATGCCATCAGAGAGTATACGGGTTTGCAGTACCTGGAGATGTTACAATGGCTCACCGGTTTCCAGCCAGCGGATGAGGCTCCATTGATTGGGGCTAGTCATCTGTAGTTGACGCCCGTCCGGCTGCATCTAGAGGCGATGCATGCTGACATCACAGATGATACACCGAATCTTCATGCTAACCGGTACATGAGGTTGCTATTGTTGCTTATGTTTGGAAGAGTTTTGTTCCCAAACACTTCGGGAAACCTCGTCACCTTGAGATTCTTCATCATCTTGAGCATCTAGATGATTTACATGATTAATGATAGGGTGTTGTTGTTCTCGGTTACTTGTACAGGCAGATGTGCCGGGCTAGCATGGGCACCACCTCCGTTTCTCCCTTTGTCTAGGAGGTGGCTTGATAGGCGAGGATATGGATGGGAGTACGAGGCTCGACATAATCTCCCCTATTGCAAGGATTTGTTGGATTTACTGGAGGGTGCACAGGTAAATGTATATTTAAGTTAACTTGGCCTGGCTTTATATGTGTTGTGTATACTCACGGTTCCTGTTTTGACTTAATAGTTCATTTGGAGGCCATACAGCGACAAGCTAATATCTGGTTTGCCCGATTATTGCCCGACAGGACGAATTATGTGGAGCTCTTCTGTCCTGTTGATGCGTCTCAATATTGTCGAGCATCATGCCACCGAGTGAGTCCTTCTCCAGTTTGGTCGACCGCATCTTGTACCTCCATCGCTCGCTTGGCATATGAGATATTACCAGTAGGATGATCGTTCAAGGGTGGACCAGACATATATGACATGGCTAGAGGCACAGATCGATACTAGGGACCAGCGACATGACCTGATTCTCCCCCCTCCACCTGACTGTACGGATGGTGAGCATGACTATATGTGCTGGTACCGCAACGTTACCCGACTTTTCGTCGAGAATCCCATCATTGCGTTGGAGTTCGGTATGTTCCATACGCCGGGAGTCACGAGGCACCAGTATGTTATTTGGTATACTTACTTATAAAATTAACCTAGTGTTCCGTAATTTACATTTTACATGTTGTGTAGGCTATTGGCCTACATCTGTTCTACTAGTTGGGACTGAAGATGCAGCAACATACCAGCAAGGGAGCAGCCGCTTTGCACGAGTATGGCCGGTAGGTTACAGATCTGGCTTCCCCGACATTGAGGTGAGCCCGAAACTATGAGCGCTTAGGATACGAGGCTGATTATGTGGTGCCAGAGCAGTACCATCATAGGCCAACAATGCAGCTAGAACGTGATCGATGTGGAAGGCGTGCCCAAAGAGGTAGGGGTGTGCCACGAGGTCGTGTGGGTCGGCGATGAGGTCGTCCCCAGCAAAAGGGCGTTGAGGCACTTGTTGAGGACTTTGGAGTTGACCAGCCGGGTGAACACCATGAATCAGACCATGATCCTAGTGATATGCCATCATTCAGCCTTTAGCTTACTCCAGAGACTTCGCAGGTGACCCCGTCAGCTCCATTGTTTATCGCAGGCACGACCATTACGCGACAGGAGTGGGATCACTATTTTCCTGGTGCTCCAGAGCCATCGACGGTTGTTGATAATCGTCCGACACGAGATGTGGATAGTGGGCGCCGACTTAGTTATGGCTCATCATCGAGGGATGCAGAGGAGCTTTCACAGGCGCATGTTTGTTTGTATTACTATTATTTATATTTGTCTTTATCTCATTGATTAGTCATAAATATTTAAAGCCTTTATTTTTTTAGGGCATCATCCCCGCCTGTCTCAGAGGCCACTTTATGTGATACTGACATTGCTTAGACAGATGATTATATTCAGGAGCTCGACGAGACGATGGTAAGACAATTTAATTTTTTGTGACTTAACACGTACATTGTCACACCTCCTTTTTCACTACCCCGCGGACTAATGAAGGGTAATAAGGGAGTTTTTCCAATTAAAGTGACATTATTCGGATTTGGGATTTATTATTATTTCTCAGAGTCACCACCCGTATTTTTGACGATGTTCCGGGACACCGTTTTAAAAATCCCAAACCGAGGAAATTTTGACTATGTTTTAAGTTCTCTGCAACCAGAAATCCGAGTAAGGAATTCTATTAACCCGGGAGAAGGTGTTAGGCATTCCCGAGTTCTGTGGTTCTAGCACGACCGCTTAACTATTAATTTTTGGCCTAATTATCTAATTACTACATATTTTAAACCTATTGTGCTTTTTAGCCTTTTTCACTTTTAGCCGTTTTTAATATTTATGGATTTATCTTGAAACAAGTCACGATGGCGTGCATTTGTTTGTTTTTGGACATATTATAACTGCGCCACATGAAATGCACCTGTAATTACAATATGTAATTTTTGTTATAATTTGAAGTTGAAGAAGGGGACATGAGTTTCCGCACCCGAGTGTAGGTTACGTGGTCAAGAATATGGTCATGACGGTTTTATAGTGCCTATTTGAGGCGATGTTTGAGTATTCTTTATGTTTTCTATTTGAAGGAGAATTTTAGTTTTAAGATCAATTAGGACGTTTATGGATTTATCTTGAGCAAGTCACGATGGCGTGCACTTGTTATTTTTTAGCACACGGCAAACACGTCACATGAAATACACCCGTGGTTACTATGTATATTTTGTTAATGTTTGGAGCTGAGGGCCGGGGCATGAGTTGCCACTCCCGAGTGTAGGTTAAGGTAATTTGAGATAATAATTGATTTATGTCAAATTTCAAAGTAAAGGTATTCATTCTACCTAAGGATTGCCTAAAATGATGTTCAATAGCCTAAAGATAACATGTTTTGGGTTATGGCCATATTTTAGCCCCAAATTATTTCAACTCTTTTGGCCAATCCTAATTGTGTCTAGTTAACATGAAAGGATATGTATTGTTTGAACTAACATTACTAGGGATAAGCATAACGGGAATATTTTCACTTAACAACGATAATCAAAATCTGCATTTTTAGTGTTATTTTCAGTTATCATTGTTTGGGAAAAATTACACTCATATGCATCCAAAGATTTTCCAAATTGAGCACAAGTAAATCACAAGACTTTCAAGGATGCAGGCTGTCACAATGAACACTAGGCGTTTGAATTTGTAGTCTAGAACTAATCTTATAGTTTCTTTTACCAGTTTGAACATGAGCACGCATCACCAGAATTGCAATTCAGTTGTAAAGAATATGTTACATTCGTTGATTTCATAAATTTTACTAGGTGCGAAATGAACTATGCGTAATTAACTCTACCTTATATTGATGATAACTAAAATCGTGATAGCCATTTTTCAAAGCAGCAAATGTTTATAAAATCCTATATATGCTAGCTTAAATATACACTCAATTTCCTACTATTGTCATGCTATTTTAGAGACAGGGAGGTGGATTATAAATTTACTAAAAACAACCCCTTTTTTTTAAAGAAAAAAAGAAAACCCAATATGAATACTAAGCAGAATTCAAATGTATACAGTCCAGTCTTTAATTACATGATTCTGAAAATGAATATAAACTACTGCCATATGAATACACTTTACAAAAAAATTAAAAAAGAAATTTTTAACTAATTTGCCTAACTTGAATTCCCTTAAGGACATATACTTGTGCCTTTCTTCGTAATCTGTAAACATCCCCGGTTGATTGAGTGTTGTGCAACTACCAAAACCAAACGGACCATGGAGAGGTCAGTTTTGATTCTGACAATGCTTGTGTTCAAACCATATTACCTGGCAGAATTATTTATGCACTTTCTCAGGGTGAATGTGATCATGAAAGGATCAACTCACCTCCGGACTTGTCATTTTTACACTTGGGACCTTCAGTCCACATTAGTTCCTTAACTTGATTATTTAGGCGTTTTAAGAGGATAAATCTGATCATAATGAAGGATTCCAGATTCTTTCCTCTAGTGAGCCTTTGATTATCCACTTTACATCCTTTGAAAGGACAATTTCAGTAAGTTAAATAACTGTTTATGCACTATTATGGGGCGAATTTGACTATCAAAGAGTCAAATTCATCTACCTTAGTGCTAACATTTACATAATTCTAAACTATATGGTACTTTAATTATCTAGGCATTTTTAGGGGATGAATTTGACCACTCAAGGGTTCAAATTCCTCACCCTAGTGCCCTTCTTAACTGCATACTTTATACTCTTTTTGAGGGGTAAACTTCAGCCAACTAGTTTTTATGCACTACTATGGGGTGAATTTGACTATCAACAAGTTAAACTCATTTACCCTAGTGCTAACACTAACCTTTCTAGAGACTTGCTTGTTGAATCTCTTATTGACCAAAGAGATTCAATTGAAAGCATATTTTTGTGCATTCTTAGGGAAAAGAATCTGATCATAGAAAAGGCCAGATTCAATCATCCTAGTGCAGTTTGTTCTATTATTCGAAACTATGAATATTAACTATAGAGTCATTAAACAACATATACCAACCAAAAATACCAATATCAGAACAATATTTGTCACACTCACGAGTTCATTATCATGCTAACAAATATCTATACAACCACATTTACGTACAGTAGAAGAAACAACCTTATTTATCAAGAACACCTAGCTTAAGCAATGAGTAAAAGAAGAGAATTCCAATCCAACATTTCATTAAGAACAAGAAGAGTTAATACATACCTTTTTAAGAGTAAAACAACAGAAAATTTGACCAAATAAAGGTCAGATGCTAAAAAACTAGAGATCAACACAGCAACTAACAGGCAATAAGACCAGCAGTAGAGAAACCCAGAAAGTGAGAGCTTGAAAAACCAGAAATTGAAGCAAGACCAGCAAGAAAAACAGATTTCAACCGGATAAACTTTTAGAAACCCAGAAAAAACCAGTCAGCTATCACCCAAGTTCAAGAATATCAAGACTGAGGAAAACCAGATTTTTTTCAGATATTTCTATACCTAAATCGAGTGTTCTTTCAGTATAGGATTTCTACTGTGTATGTGAAATTTCTGTATCCAGATTTTCAGCAGGCAAAAGGGTTCAAAAAGCAGTCTTGAATATGTAAAAAGAAAGTCTATTTATAGGGGGGCTCAAGGATGAGATATGCTTTGGCATAATCCTCATTCAAGAGCTGAAAAAAAGTATAAAATAGTGCATAGGGCAGCTGCCAACCTTATCATTGGGACAACTACCCCTATTCTAGAATATTCTTACCTATTAAAAGACCCTTTTCTCCTTAAAATCCTAATTTCCTAACTCTACATTACCTAATGTACCCCTTGGAGTCCCTGAATTTGCCATTGGGTAATCAGGGTTAAACTCACTTGGGTTATTATTTAAACTTTGGTTAGTTAAAACCTAGTTATGTTCTTTAGTTAACTATAAGTTATTCTTAACTAGGGTTAAGTTAATTAGATAAAGGTTGATCGATTAAGTTCCTATTAGTCAACTAGGTTTAGCTTGTTACTTAATGTAAGTTAATCAATTTAATTCCCGAACCTAAGTTAATTGATTTAGTTTAATTAATTCAACTCAATTTTCTAAAATCAGAAACTTAACTAATTATTAAGCCTAGGTTAAATGATTTGTTTTAGTTAATTAATCCTAAACTAATTATCTTAGGCAGATTTTAAGACTTAGTTAATTATTTAAGAGGATATCAATCTAGGTTAACCTATCAAGCAAAGTGTCTTTTAGAAGGTTATCACTAATTAGGGTAACCTTGAGTTTAGGACTAAATTAAGTTAATTCACGACCCTACACTGGTTCAGAACTAACTAAGTATTAATCCTAAAAAGGGCTAATAGCTCTTAGGCATGAAAAAATTTAATAAGGAATCCTAAATTGATATTCACTTAACACTAAGCAGAATCAGCAATCAAAACAAAGGAAGGAAGAAATCAGGTTTTAGTTTAATCCACATAAAATAATTCAAAATTATATCTAGACAGGTAAAATCAGTCATAGAGATTCAAAACGAAACCTGAGATAGACTAAAGAATCACCTAATTCAAGTGAATCCCTAAACTCCTACTCAATTGACGATTAATAGCTGAAGAACTCTAAATCAGTGATTAACAGGGGCGACTATCCCTAAAAATGGTTATCACTTCAAGAAGTGTTAAAACTAACCAACACATACACGAAAGCAAGGAAAAATCAAAAATCCAGATTAATCGAAGGAAAAGAAAACAATCAGCAAGCATAAAACAATCACACACACACACACGATATAAAACTATATCAGCTAACCAAACAATTCGAAATATTATTTAGGAAAACAAACAATTAATCAAAAACGAAAATAGCATTTTATCAAAGATGGAGTATTTATGGCTTTTGGCTTAAGAACAAAAACAAATAAGGACAACATACTAAAAAAAAGACTAATCCTAAACAGAAATAAAACGATTCGTAATTAAACATGATTTCATATAGAGACAGTAAAGAGACGAGGTGATACCCGTTAAAGGGATTTTGGCCTGAAAAAATGAAATCGCCTGACCTTTGCCGGACTCCGGAGGGTTTGAAAACGAGTCAAACTCACATGAATCAATTGCTCTTATCAAGAGCAATTGACTAATGTAGGTCTGAACCGTTGAATCGTTCGAAATCGACTGTTGTAGCATTTTAGGTTTTTCAAATTCTTAGATCTCAAATTACTCAAAATTTGATGTGTGTTTGGGAAATCAATGGTGGGATGGGTTTGAGGGTGAGGAGAGGGTCATAGGGTGAAATTTTGGGGTGGTTTGGAGGTTGTCTGCCACCGGTAGGCGATTTCCGGGCGGCTGAATCCTACGGCGGCTAGGGTTTCATTATATAGAAGAGAGAAACGGAGGGGATGGGGAGGAGGCTAGGGTTTGGGGGTTAGGCTTTGATGGAAATGAGGGTAGGGGGGTCGTTTGGACAATTATATATTAGAGGGGGGTGAATTCCTGGCCGTCTGATCTATTTCGATCAATGGCCAGGATTTGATTGACTAAACTAAATGGGGTCGTTTGGGATGAGTGTTGGGCAAGCTAGGTAAGGGGTCTATTGGGCCTGGGTCGTGGGTGTTTGTAGAGACTAGATTTGGACCTGGGTAACTTCGCCGAGGTCCGATTTTAACCTCTAGGGTCAATTAAGCTTTAATTAATTTAATTAACACTAATTAAACTCAAAAAAATGTAATTAATTAATTATGACCTTACTTTCGCCAAATTATAAACTAATTAAGAATAAAATAATTAATTTAATACTCCTAATCAGTCAGCTTTATAATTTGTTAGATAAATGACTAAATTGATAATTTAACCGTTAATTCTACATTATGTCAATTAATTATATTTTTGTCATTAATTAATTAAATCAATTATCAAATAGTATATTAGTTAGCTCTAATTCTAGTTTTTTATCTAATTGGAAAAAAAAATTAGTTAACGAGTGAATAAAAAAATGGAGTTATCAATTAATACTTGTAATTATTTGAAGGATAAATTTTGTAATTTCCTAAAAATGATATAAGGTTATGAACCTAATTATTCAATTATTTAAATTATTTATCAATTTTATAGGATGAATTATGATTATGCAATGCAAAAATAATTCACAATTAATCACTAAAATTCAACAAAAATTTGTAAAATAAATTTATTGTATCGAATTTGTAGGAGTATTTATTAGGTGAAAAATTACATGCTCACATACATTACTAATATATATTTTATATACTAAAATATCTTATTATTTTGTAGGTTATTGCTGGACCGACGACCCCTTCTATGGAGCCTGCCAGGCGGGATGGAATGCGCCTCAAGCCAACGGCTACTTTAAAGAATACAGGATGTGGGACACATTGATTGTTTTTTATTTTATGTACATATGACATTCAATAAATAATACTACATTAAGCGCATTTTGTTTTTATTTCTCGTGTTCTTCATTATTTTAATACTACAACACAAACACAAACATAGCAACTTAACATATTTAAATTCAGTACAACTAATGAAAATACATGACACAGAAAATATAAAGATAAAATACTATACTCAACACATACATGTGTTTGTTTAGTCACTATCGCCCATTATTCTCTACTTCAACCACTTAAATTTCTCTTCCAACCTATTTTTTTTCTTCTTCCGCCTCTTTTAGTTTCTCCTACACTGCCGCAATTTGTCATTGCATTTTAAAAATCTGGAGTTCGTATTCACCGGTCATATTCCAACATACAGCAAACATGATTTTTAGTATTCCTGGTTAATGGGTCCATCATACCATTCTTCAAATCTACATTGATTTTTGTCCTTCCAATGGGGATTATAACACAACATTATTAGTTACATTTTATATAAAAGATATTAACAAACATTTCTTTCCAAAGTAATAATTTACAAGTTGTTGACATATCCAGCGTCTGCGTCCAACATTACTATTTGACCAACATGGTTTAAAAAGCGCACATTTGCCACAATAATACCTTGGTACGTCATTGCGTCCAGACATTTCTTAATGCAAGAAAAATAAAAAAATTTATGGAAAGTTTTTCTATTTGTTTTGGTTAAGCGCATATAATAACTAAAATGTGCTAGTTATTTATAGGTAAGATAAAACACATAACATGATATTTCACCGCGCTATGTTTCGCGTGATAATGAATCTTTAGGGTACAATACAACTTTTTCAGAAGATAGCTTTTGCAGAACAACAACTTTTTCAGGTCGAGAGGACAACAAACATAACGTGGTATTTCACCGCGCTATGCTTCACGTGATAATAATTCTTTAAGGTGCAATACAAATTTTCTAGAAGATAACTTTTGCAGAACAACACCTTTTTCAGGTCGACGAGATAACACACATAACGTGGTATTTCACTGCACTATGCTTCGCGTGATAATGATTCTTTCGAGTATAAGACAGCTACTTAAACTGAACCAAGTCATCCATATTTCAAAGACCTTTTGAATAAACGTTAGAACATCCATTTAAAAAATGTCACTAACATTTAACAAGTTGTTCAAAAAGAGGCAAGGTAGTTCAACAGATCCACATGGAACACGTCTTAACACTATCGATCCCTACTTTGAAAAAAATATACTAGGTTGCTACACTGACTTGGTTAATGACAAGTGGTATGGTGTTCTGCGTACCTTGGAAAATAAGCCTATAAATATACACACTTATCTCAAAGTTGCAGGGTACATTATTGAGGGCGAAACGCATTCTACAAAACCTGAAGGTATGCGAATTTGGGGCGAAAAACTACAATGGGTTCCCCTTTACTCAAAACGGCGTGATTATGAAGTAATATGTCGCTGGCATGGGCTTGTTGTGCCACAAGAAATGTTTGCAACCTTCCAAACAAACACACACAAAGATGAAACGGAAGTGATTCGACATTTGTTGAAGGAGATTCTAGAGATGGAAAAGGCACTAGATGTTCATCATGCAATGAATGATCTTAACTTCCTGTGAGGAACAGAGGATCAATACTGGGATTTGTTAGAAAATGATAAATAACATTGAGACGATGATTATCCTGTTTTTCCAACAGTTGTCGAGTGGGAGGGACTACCTAAGTTTCTACCGCAGGCGTTGGATTTGGAGTCCCATATTGTTGTAGAAATCAAGCAAGTGGTCTTATTGATGATAGCGATGAAATACGAGAAATGTGTGTCAATTGGGGCCTAGATTACGACGCCCTCAATCCCGAAGGGTGCGTACACGATGTTGACGAAGAAGATGAAGACAGTGACACTGAAATTGTGCCAGACAGCGACGATAATGGTGAATAAAAATTGTTTTTTTAAATGGGAATTATGTTAAATTGTTGTACTGAGGTATTAATTCTAAATATCAATAAGACTTAACAGCAATGGAAACATAATTTTATTTCATACATTCTGCAAGATGAACAAATACATACACTTATTATAACAAATTACGGAAACAAAATACTACGTGTATCCTTGATAATTGGGCACATTGGATGAACTTCCACAAGGAGATGAATTACCACTGCCACCCAAACCAGCTGAAGGAAATTTACGACGGTCGTGTCTTGTTTGCGAGCATATGCTACATTTACGTATATAAATGGTATCACCCGCATCCATTTAGTTTCGTATACGCGTTATTTTTTGCACTTGTCATTAACGTATATACTCCTTGTTACACAACATTTTAAATGGTTCCGGCGACCAATAATGCTCAGCACCCACTGGCTGCAACTGCCCACTATAGGTGTTTAAGTATGCAGCAACACTATATTCGTTATCAACGTAGTTGGTTGGCGCGAAATCTATATGTTGAAAGCACTTCATGGCATGTGAGAACGACATGTGGTAGATGGACCATTTCCCACAAGAGCATAACCTTCTGGCTTCATTTACGGTGTGTGCATTATTCCCCCAGTTTTGTTGGATAGCGGTGCGAACTTCAAAAATATTTCGCTCGTTGCAGTACTGTAAATATGAATGCCAATGTGAGCGCCGCCTGTATTTCTCAATTCTTTTCATTGGTATTGTCATAAATTCAACAAACCTTTTCATAAATGATGATTCACCTCTAGCCCTTTCAACAAACCGTTCCGCCATCTACTTGAATGACATCTGCACCATGGCAGTGGCAGGCAATCCACGTGCAAACTTCAATAACCCGTTGAGAGACTCTGACACATTTATAGTCAGAATTCCCCATCTTCTTCCACCATCCGCATGCAAAGTCCACCTGTCAAGCTCATGTTGCATCAACCAACGATAGGCTCCTTCGTCTTCCTGCCTGATATATTCCATGCGCCTCCTGAATTTACACTCTTGGTGATTTGTTGCAGCCATCCACATTAAATCATGCAAATCCTTGTTGGGATATGCCTTCTGTAAATTGGCCTTTAGGTGCCTCACACAATAACAATGGTAGGCATATGGTTCCTGCCATGCACGTAAATTCTGTACAGAACTTAAAATACCACTATGCCGATCGGATATTAGACAAATACCTGAACGTTGTCTGACAACGTGCTCCTTAAAGTGGTTCAGAAATAGTGTCCACATCTCTTGGCTTTCATTGGCACAAATAGCAAAAGCAAGGGGAAATATAATTCTATTAGCATCTACTACAACGGCGATCAACAACTTAATATCATACTTTCCATACACACGAGTGCCATCTATGGATATTACCGGCCGTCAATGTAGAAAATCATGAATTGCTGGTTTAAATGCCAAAACACATATTTGAATATATGTTCTGGTATTACTGGACTCTGCTCAAGCTTCTATTCAACAACAGTCCCGGGGTTAAAGTGTTGCAATGCGGTTATGTACCTGGGTAGAGATACACATGACTTATCCCGGTTACCATATATAATTCCGAACGCACGTTTGCGTCCGAGAAATGTCTTTCTTTTGGTAATGGTACACCCATATTCCTGGTGGACAGATGTTATACACTCTTTAATCTTGTACCTTATAGACGCTTCAATGTGTGGAATCAAGACAAGATAAATCAAGTCAACTTTCAAGTTAAAATGATTCCCGCTGAATGTGTCCATTCCACAATTATGGGTGCCAATGTATTTACCCACAACCCACATATTTGTTTTCTTCTTCCTCGCACGCAGCATCTAATTACAACCCGTAAACAATCTACGACACATAACCTTGTATACGTTCGTAGATGACTCTGCTACCATGATCTCACATCACTCTTTTACATTGTACATTTGCATCACCCTACTTAGGTACGCTTTATCAAGAAAAAGCATGCCCTTTGACAGCATTATTGCTCTAGATTCATCCCACATTGCTGTCCAAATTTCATCAATATCCCTTGTGAGGGCATCCACATCCGGCATACTTAGAAAATGGTCAAGTTAGGGAATCTCCCTTGAATGAAACGGCACGTGGTACTCGTAGACTCTTGGTCTAACGGGAGGTGGATCATGCTCCTTCGTCAAATAAGGTTTAACATTCTCTTCCTCCTCGTCACCACCCTCATTAGGGATAAGTGTGTCATCTCCAGACTCATCGGCATTGTTGTCATAATCAATATTCTCTTCTTGACTCTGCGCATCTGCCATATCCTGATTAAATATGTCATCTTCGGGCAATTGAGTAAAGACAGGACCTTCAGGTTGCTCGTTTTCACTGCACAACCTACAAAATAATGAGTTAACCAAATTGATCCAAACTTTACATATAGCTTTATCACTTCACTTACAAATCGTAATATGTTGACATCCCATGATGTACATTACCCTGTTGTTGATGACTCCCCGATGGACCACCATGATCCAACACACCAGAACTAGGCATATTCCAACTGGGCGTTGGTTCATAACTTGTAAAATTCATATCTGGCTGGTACCTCCTGTAGAATATATGAGTGTTAATACAAATTCAATGCATAAAAAATAAACATCGTAACACAAAGGAAAATTGAAGTTTACCACTCATTTTGTGGATTATCTAAATTAGGAGAGAAATTATTTTCTCGTTCCTCATTCGCCCGTGGAGATAAGTTTAGATCAAGCCAAACTCTTTCAGCCGGAACCTGTTCGGCTAAAACTGCTCCAAAATAACCACCTGATGACTGAGGGATATCCTTACTTTGCGAAACCTCATTATTGCGAACGTCTTCAGCCTTGACGTACATTTCCAACATTTTTATCACAGGATTCCCGGTATTCATCCGGAGTCCTCAAAAAATCTCTCAGTGTTTCATCGTCTTCTATGTTAAACTCAGCATAACAAGCAACCCCTTACGGAGTGAAAAAATACAAATATCTTCAGGTTACTTTAATACTCACCGAATGTTTGCTCCCACTCATTGTTTTATATAACAATGATACCAAATGTATTGTATTCCATTGTAAGCTTACTGAGTTATTCACCATCACAACCTCACACCCCCAATATAATGAAACCCTAATTCTTCGCTCTTCACACATTATGACAAAACGCAAAACAACTTAACGAAGAAATATTTCAGAAGACTTGAGAATATTTATGAATGGATTTTTACAAAATCCTTAATCTCTTTAAATAAGGAAAAAACCAGTCCCGGGGGAGGGGGAGGAGGGTGTTAAATATGGGCGCTATACCCAGTTGAATTATTGTTATGTTAGTTAAGCCCGGAAGAATTATTGTTGGGCCTACATAATATATATATATATATATATATATATATATATATATATATATATATATATATATATAGCGTCTTTCAAAAAGGCTTTATATTAATAGTGCCATTTAAAAGGGCGCTATACTTAACTGGGCAAACGGCCGTTAAGGTATATCGCCTATAAAAGGGCGCTAGATATATAATGGTCATCAAATTTTTTTTCCACACATTTTGATTCTTTGAGTCCAAAAGAACCACATTTTGATTCCGGACTCCCATTTCTGTAGGGGTTCTCTTTTTTAGAGTACCCTTCGGGGTAAAAAAAAGTTTCGAGTCTTGAAAATGAAGAATTTTTTGGTATGAGCGGTTTACCTCCTTAGTGGGCCTGTCTGGCGCCATTAAAATTAGGTAAATTTTCGTTCCTATACCATATAGGAAAGTATATTACCAAATATGTTCATGGTTTGGAAATTACCCGCCCTGTTAATAGTTTTTCTACAAAAAAATACAATTCATTAAATACGGAATCTTAGTAGCTGTAGTCTTCCTATTTAGGCACGCTAAAATTAGGAATGTAAATATTCTTCCAGATATTTCATTAAATAAGGAATCATTGTAGCAGTAGAATTCTTTATTTAGGCGCGCTAATATTGGGGAATTAAATATTCTTTCTGATATTTTCAAATGCAAATCACAATGTATTAATTTTCGTCTCTTTCTATTCAAATTGTACGACTCTATTTTTGCGATATACTCTGTTTTGACATTTTTTTATCATTTCACAAATCAAAACGACTAAAACTTCTACAAATCTTCTGCAAAAAAACACAATTATGTCGAAAATCCCAATTAAGCTACAATTGAATGGGAATTGGGAGATTAAAATTCAATGTACCCAGTTTGTAGATATTTTGTAGATAAATTGTAGATTATTTGTATTCTGATTGTAGATGCTTTGTTTTCTGTTTTCACAAATAAAAAATAACTAAAACTTATACGAATCTTCTGCAAAAAACGCAATTATGTCGAAAATCCCAATTATGCTACAATTGAATGGGAATTGGGATGTTAAAATTCAATGTATCCAGTTTGTAGATATTTTGTAGATTATTTGTATTCTGATTGTAGATGCTTTGTTTTCTGTTTTCACAAATCAAATACTAAAAATTTTACAAATTTTCTGCAAATGCAATTATGTCGAAAATCACAATTATACTACAATTGAAATGGGAATTGGGATATTAAAATTCAATGTACCCAGTTTGTAGATATTTTGTAGATAAATTGTAGATTATTTGTATTCTGATTGTAGATGCTTTATTTTCTGTTTTCACAAATAAAGAACGACTAAAACTTCTACAAATCTTCTGCAAAAATTGTAATTATGTCGAAAATCCCAATTATGCTACAATTGAAATGGGAATTGGGACGCGGAGAAAGACTATGCCTCTTATCTTCACTTGCATGAGCAGCTTTTCCATTCTTTTTCTGTAAATGTGGTGATAATACACCCAAATCACACTACTAAAAATTCGGGAAAAAACGATCAGAAAAAGCGACCAAAGTTGGTCCCTAAACAGTGAAAAGCGAACAAAATACGTCCAAACATACTTGGTCGCTATTTTACTGGTCCCTTTACCATAGAACCCAAAGTTGGTCGCTAATTAGCGACCAACTTTGGTCTCTATGTTAAATTGACCAAATATTTCGGGTATCAAAAAAAGAGACCAACTTTGGTCGCTATACTATTTTAATAATATAAATTTAGCGACCAAAATTTGGTCTCTATTTTTAAATTACGTTATTTATTTATTTATTTATTATACAAAATATAGCGACCAACTTTGGACTGTAAATAAAATAAAATATCTTAAAATCTGGAAAATAGCGACCACAGTTGGTCGCTTTTTTATTAATTTATTTAATTTATTTTAAACAGAAGCGACCACAATTGATCGTTAATTTCCAGAAAAAGTAATTTTTTTACTAATTTATTTAATTTATTTTAAACCAAAGCGATCACAATTGGTCGCTAATTTCCAGAAAAAATATTTTTTTTAATAACATAGCGACCAAAGTTGGTCGCTATTCTGGAAATCTGGGTTAGTTAGCGACCACCTTTGGTCGCTATTCTGAAAATCTGGGTTTAATAGCGACCAACTTTGATCGCTTTTCTGGGTTTTATTTTGGCAGAAACTGCCTATTTTGGCAGCCATACCACCTGCCGGCATACCAAATCCTATTACAACAACAACAATATTAACACAACAACAACAACAATACTAACACAACAACAATAAGAACTAACAACACAACAACAACAACAACAACAACATTAAAACCAATATTAAAACCAACATTAAAACCAACAACGTATAAAGTTCAATAGAACTAACACATTTAACTAACAAAACTAAGTTAACACTTATTACAAGCCCATTCCAAAACGGACCAAAGTTCTATTGTCTAGTTTAAAGTATATAAAAGTACTCAATGACTGTTTCATTCTATATCATTAACATCACCGTCTGATGAATCTTCATTATCAAGACGGTAATGAGAAGGGTCATTTCGTGGTGGACGAGAAGAACGATCACGGGGAGGACGGGAGGAACTAACACGGGGAGGACAGAAGGAACGCTCACGTTCAAGTTGAGCCTCTGGTGATGGCTCGCGAGACTGGGGAATCGGAAAAGCTCCAGAAGCTAGGAGAGATTTAAGCTGAGCTTGCATACCTTCATACTGAGCTTGCATTCTAACGTACTCAGCATCTCTAAGCCTTTCTCGTTCCTTGGATGCTTCTAGCTCGCTTATGAGCTTTGTCACAGTCTCCCGCATAGTGGAGAGGATCTCCCCATCAAGTTGCTCGGCTTGCGAGGAAGTTCCTATTCCTTGCATTCCACAGTGATAGCGGTGGAACTTCTTATTAGGAAGCCCGTATACTTTCCCATATTTTTCACCGACAGCCGCCTGCATCCATAGTCTTTCTGCATCCTCCTCCGAAATATGGATTGGCTCGCCCGACTTATTAGGTGGCTGACTGCGTATGAATTCCTCCATGTCAACTTTGAAGCGATCCTATAAGAAATTTTTTATTTAATTAATATTTGAAAGATTATACTAGAGTATATCAGAATACTTAATGAAAAGAGAAAACTTACATGTACAGTCGATGATCGGTCGTCGACCCACCTTTCTGGATCAGTCTCTTTCTTTTTCTTGACAATATGAGTCTCCTTGAATAACTCATCTTGCTTCATTGGACGACCCAGTTCTTTTCCGGAAAATTCATAAATTATAGTTAATAAACAGAATAGATATACTTTAAAAATTAAAATAAATGAATAAATTATGTACCAATCTTCTTTTTATAGTCCATTGGCTGATAGCACCTCCAGTGTGCAAGGAGCCTCCCTTCTCGGATGCGCGAGCTTTCTTTCCTTTTTCGCTCTTCTTTAAGAACTATGCGGTAAGCCACTGCCTTTGCAAATCCCTCCAAAATTCGTCAAGCAACCAGTTAGGCTTCTGGTTGTACAATCTAGCGTTAGAGAAACTATGCGACAACCGCTTCCGAGCCTTAAGATTAAAATTACGCGCCACCTCCGCGCTATAGTGGTGTTCCCATACTTACTTGCTCTGTATTTCAAAAGTTAAATATTGTATGAAAATACCATAAATATAAATAATTATAAAGCTTAAAATAAAATTTATACCTTAAATTCATTGAAAATTTACTCCTTCAGCGAGAATGGGAATTCGCTCCAACTCGTATAAGGGGCATCATAAATCTTTCTGGTGGCGTTGGTGATTATCCTCGTAGTAGTATTACTCGGGATGAACCTGCAATTTAACAAAAAAAATTTTAATATATTAGTACAAACTGTACAAAACAATAAACGTAAAAAAATCAAGTTGCTCTTACCCATCACCCTCAGGGACTATGATAATCCTGCCATACTTATCCTTATGCACCTCCTCGTCATCATCAGCATCATCGTCAGAAACAGGTACATTAGATGCATGTGTGGAAGGTGTAGGTGGGTCAGAGCTAGTATCTCGCAGGCGAAGGCCTGTAAGAGATGGAGCCGATGAGGAAGATGGTTGTGATCCCTATGACCGCGACATCGCGGGATCGACCAGAAGCTGTTGTGATACTGATTCCTCTGACCCCCGTGGTTGTGGCACCAGTGGCTGTGACCTGGATGGATGTGAGTCATGTGCTCGTGAGGCAGCTGGACTGTATGCTGGATGTACAGTCCTAGGGCCCTGTGCTGAAAGACCAGGTGTCTGCACAAAGATGTACTTGGGCTGGTGATGCTGTGGTGCCTCATAATATCCATCGGGTGGAGGATAAGACATAGGTGGCGCCTGTGAAGAGGGTGGAAAA
>ML332937.1:0-27166 GCA_005239505.1 Nicotiana paniculata | reverse complement strand
TGGGCTTAATACCCCAGATTATATTTGCAACACCCGTTTAGTCTTTTATTAGACATAGTTGAGTGCGATCAAGAATCCTTAGATAGAAATCAACTAAGTAAGAATCCCAAAGAGTTCTGATTTTAACAAGAAAGAAATCGTTCAAATCCTTAACAGAAGCCAATCAAGCAGAAATTTCACAAAATATTGATTTTAACAGGGGAAATCATAGAAATAAGTTAATACGAATGGTTCACAGAGATAACCACAATATCGAAAAAGAATTGAAGAGATAAATATAACTCACAGAAACATTTAGGGTTCAGACATGCATGCGAAGATTAACCAAACACGAAAAGAGATGAACAAATTAAGCGTTTGAAAGTAAAAAATCTTTGAAGAAAATCTAGGAAGAAACCCTAGTTTTAAAAATAGGCTAAAATCGAAATAGTTAATTGAAACAAGGGATTTTGTAAAGGAAAATACTTAATAGTACTTTAATCACCTCAGATATATAAATATCTGAGAAGAATCGAACAATAGCGAACTAGGGTTTTCAGAAAATAGTAGAGATGAAGAGAATCAGTCAAAAACCCATGGATTCGTACCAAAAATAAGAGAAAATCCATACTCACAAACGAAAATGGCCTGAGACCGGCCAATGAACAAGTTTCAGGTAGAATCCGATTGGATTTCCTTGAGATCTCCTCAAGGAATCATGAAATCAAAGGGCCAGGGGGTATAGGGGACCAGTGGCGGTCGGAGGAGGCACGGAAACACCATAGAAGGTGGTTCTCGTCGGTGGCGGCGATTAGGGTTAGGGGTGAGTTGAGAGAGAATGGAGGAGTAGGGATTCAAAGGCGGCTGGGTTGGGTGAATGAATGAGAAGGGTTAGGGGTTAGGTTAATTAAAAAAGGAAATGGATCTTGTACCGTTGATCTTCTGAGATCAACGGCCAGGATTCCATTTGAGGTTTGGGCGGGTTTAAGAGTTGGGTTTGGACTATGATTTAAAGTGGGCTGGGGGTAATAACATGGGCTAAGGTCCGAAGTTAAACCAAATTAAAGGAGGCTACTTGTTAAATACTCACTTAATTGATAAAATAATTTGTAAAAATAGTTAGTAAATGATAAAAAATAATTTTTATGCATAAAATTGATTTAAAATAATTACCCACTATTATAAAAATACAAAAGGTTATTTTCTTGTGAAATAAGGTAATTATACACTCGTGGGCTATTATTGCAAAGTTATTGCAATTATAACCCCAAAAATATAAATGTGATTATTTGTGCAATAATTTAAGCTTAATATGAATATAGACAACAAAATTAAACCATGAAATGTTATAAAGTCATTTGTGATGCAATTTATAATTATTTATGTAAATAAAATACTGGGATAAATTAATTAAAAATCCCTAAAAATGTAGAAATTATGAAAAAATATCGATTGATGCTAATGCATAGTTTTGAAGGTATATGTTTAACCAAAGAATTAGACTCTTTGACTAAATCTTATTTTTAAGATGAATATGGGATACTGATAATCAAAGAAATGGAGAAAATGGATAATAGACAATTATGTAGAAATATAGAAAATAGAAGTCAATTATATTCGAGAATCGGATGCATTTACAAGTCGTATTCTCCTCCCTTATATAGGAGATTCTTATAACGTACGACTCTTGCTATGGTTGCTCATTAATGACTAATTATGACATTAATGAGGCGTTACAAAGGATAACGGTAATTGGGGTACAGTTACATAACGTTCGAGTAATCAATTATGGGTCTTTGAATCTGCCTGTAGCATTGTCTAGATTCATTCTGACTGTGCCTCTCTCCTATTTTGATCAAGTTGAGTTTCCTGTGGCTGATAAGCTCTAGAGTTTACTGAACCGTGCCTTTTTGTACCGTACCTCTTCAAATGATCACATCCAGCTATTGCGTTTTCCTGTGTCTACGTGATTGGCTGAGTTGNCACTTACCATATATTTAACGATTAATATTTGGTAAGTGGATATTCATTTATGGCGGGAATATTTTGCCGCCGCTTTTCCTTGAATCATTGTATCCTTCTCTGCACCATATGTGTCGTTTGTCACTTCCATTAATGCTCGTACCACGTGTCCTTTTCGGATTGGTTTTTCATTTACTCGGCACCTTTTAGGGCTTTTTGCGGCTGCTAGTCTCGAAGTGACATCTTCAATTATGACTTTTCATCATTATTTTTCTTTTTTTCCCATGTTTGACGGTTGTCCTCAAGTATAAATACATTTCTTCTTTTCTTTGCTTCCACGAAACATTTTCTAACTTTGTCTTTTGTAAAGAACTTTCTTCTTGCCTTTGCAAACATGTCTTCTTCAAACCAACCTCAAGGAGTAACTGATATTGAAAGTTTAACGCCATCTTCTGCTTCGACTAGGAATCAGATGGGTGGTAGACTTAGAATTCTAGGATCCACTCCTTCGAGGGGTTCCTCTTCTCCTCAGATAGTTCCTTCTTCTTTCACTAGATCTCTAGTTTCTCCAAGGTTTAGGGTTTCTTGGTCTCTGTCTAGAGGTATAGGCGAACTCCTTCGTGAACCTTGAGTTCATAAGATTATCCCTGTTGAGTTTTTTTTTGCTAGGGATAGTCAAGTTCTTGTAGATCAATCTTCTTCTCTTGAAAATGTCGAAAGATATTCAACCCTTAAAACTGAAGGTCAGATTTCCCTTGTTCGTAGGGAGTGCTTTTGGAGGTCTGACTTTCCTTTCTATATTCTGAATAATAATCAAAGAATAACGTCTTACAATATGGTATATTCTTTTGTTTATATGTATCCTTTCACTCTAGGGTTTAGACCCCCCATTGACCCAGTTATAATTGAGTTTTGCCATTTTTCAATATCTGCTTAGGAAAAGTTGGTCCACTTGTGTGGCGAGTTGTCGCATGTCTTAGGAGTTTGGCTTCTTTAGCTTCGGTTCCTTTTACTTTCAATCATCTTATTCATCTCTACTCTCCTACCTTATTTCGTGAAGGGGTTTTCACTCTGACTGCTAGAAGAAAAAGAGTGTTGGTAACCCCTTGAGATAATAAGGATAGGGGTTGGTACCTCCGGTATGTTGCTGTACCCACTGTTGGTTTAGTGGGTGAAGAAAATCTTCCATTCCCTGAGAAGTGGAATCGCGCACGTGAGTATGTTTTAGCTCACATTTATTTACTTTTTCTCGTTTTGACTTAAGATGTTTTATTAACATCGTATCTATTTTTTCTTCTCTCTGCAATCATGAATACTGTTGAGAATGTCTCCGGTATTCGTGATTGGGTAGAAAAATTATTGTCTGTTGCTCCTTCAAAAGAGAGATCTTGGAAGTACCTTGGTGGGAGCTATGGTTGGCATGTAAAGACCCACGGTAAGTGAAGCTCTTTGTTATTGCTTCTTTCCTTACTCGTGTCTCTTCTTTCTTTATCGTTTAACTTTTTCACTTTTAATAGGGTTCTTCGCTCGTTGGGTGTCTACTTCATCTATCCCGAAGATGTCTTTGGCTCAGGACCAAGAAATTATTGTTGGTTCATCTTCCTCGAAGAGGAAGATGGGTGAGTCTCGTTCCATAGAAGAAGAAGAAGAAGAAGGTGCTTTAGTGCACATGCCACGGAGAAGGCGGGTAGTTTTAGATGATGAGCTTACAACCTTAACCTTGCCTTCCGTGACTGTGATTGAGCCCCCTGTCCTTGATGATGTTTCACATTCCCCTATTCATGAGGGTGTTGATCTTGCTCCTGACGATGTCCCTTTGGCTGCTGTCTTTCCTACTTCTTTGAGAGAAGTTGTCTCGTCTATTCCTTTGGCCATTTCAACTTTTGTTGTTGCTTTGCCCTTAACTTCCTCGACTCTTCAACTCTCTATTCCTGATGCTTTGCCCATGGCTTCTCTAGCTCCTCAACCCTCCGTGCTTGTTGTTGTTCCATCTCTGCCTGCTTCCATGCCTTCTGTTTGGGAAGTAGGGTCTTCCAGCAGAAAGATGCGGTAGGTGGTAATAGAGGTTCCAGCTGAGGAGAATCCTTTCAAGAAAATGGGTGAGCCCAAAGTGTGTCACAAGCCTTTGATAGGTCCCTCTGAGAAAGCAAAGCTAGCCAGCCACGGTGCTCTTACATGGGCCAATGAGGTCGTGCATAATTCTTTGAAGGTATGATGCAAGTTATCCTCTTTCATTTTCGTATATGAAATTTAAAATATCTGACTGGTTTATTTCTTGTAGATTAACCTTATAGGCATGGAGCTTATGACGAGGATTTCAAACACGGACCAAGAGACAAAAGAGTTGCAGGCCGATGTTGATAATTGGAAAGCACAGTGTGATAGCCTAAGAATTGACATAGATGCTTTCGAAGAGGGTTCTGGAGTCTTCGTTCGCGGAGCAGCTGTCCCGTGCCTCAGAGGAGATTAGAGACTTGAAAAGATTGTTGGGGCAGAAAGAGGAATACTCAGGCGAGCTCATACAATCACTCACTCGTACTCAAGAAGACCTTCGTAAGGCTTTAGACAAAGCTCAAACTTTAGAGGAGTCGATTGTACCATTAAGGGCCGCCCATGAAGCTGCGGAAGCGGAGAAGGACGGATTGAGAGCTAAGCTTCAAGTATGGGAGAAGGATTATGAAGATCTGGAAGAGGTGGCTGTTGTCGATGTGAGCTGGGCGTACATGAATTCTCGCCTTGACACATTGATGGAAATGAGTCAAGAGGGTTTTGACCTAAGTGCTGAAACAACTAAAACTAAGGAAGCCATGGAGAAGGCTCAAAAAGGTCATAACCTCTCTTCACCTAATGGTGAGATTCCAGCCGCTCATGCCTCTTCATCCCCAGTTGCTCCCGTTCCTTCTGCCAGTGAAGTCAACCCCTCTCTTGAAGAAATTTAGTTGGTGCATCTCTCTTTTTTTTTCTTTGTATCAATTGGTGGTTACCCCCAGTCCAATCGGAGGTAAATTTGGATTTCCTTGAAGTCCCCAAATGACAACTTAGGGGCACCACAATGTATATAAAAAAATTTATACGGCTAAGTATAAGTTAATACGCCATTTTAATATATAAATGTTAGTTCGAATTTTGTTGAGTTTCTGTTTCACTCTTTAAGTCTTTTGCATGCTTCATTTTTCGAGGTTTTAGTTTTACCTTCGAGTTTTGCATGTGGAATGCTTTAGACTACTCGTACCTTTTTTGTAATAGGCACGGTGTCATATTAAATGTGTGCCTTTTTGTAATAGGCATAGTTTATGGAAGAGGGCCCTTTATAATTGACATGAAGAAGACGTCTCAACTTCATGATAATGCAATAGAGTGATAGGAATTTTACACATGTTTAAGAATGTTTCCAAGAAAAGTTTTTTGTTTGAACATCCATGACATTTTACATGTGTTTGATTATCGTCTAAAACTCATGTTTGCAATTGTTTTTGTTTAATAGATTTGATATACTCTTGTATTTCGTAATTATTTTTCATAGGCAACAGTTTTCGATATTAATACAAGGAAACACCTGTTTTTTACTAGTAACAGTTTTTATAAAGATTGGAGTTTTTACCCGCAACTGTTTTGGAAACAGTTTTCTAATAAGTACGAGAGAAATGTTTTCTTATTCGTAACTGTTTTTATTTGATAACAGTTTCTTGAACAAATACAAGGATTTAGATCTTTCATCCATAACTGTTTTATTTGAGAACAGCTTTTTGAATGAGTACATTGATGATGATCTTTTACCCGTAACTGTTTTTGTTACAACAACTTTGAATAAGTATAAAGATGTACATTTCTTTCTCGTGACTAATATTTTGCCTTTCAACCTGAATATGTTCGAAGGTTTTTTCTTTTTGCTTTAGGCTTTGTATTTGGATATGGCTCTTTTGATTTCTTTCGATTCTGCTTGTATCACTTGTCTCGTTGGGTAGATGGGTCTTCAGGCTTGAGCTTTTGACTTTCTGATAGTCTTCTTTGCTTCGTCTTAGCCTTCCATACTGTATAGTCCCCCAAGTGTTTGAGCTTTGAAGAATGAAATCTCGAGCACTTGATTATTCCTTCCTTGTGGTCCTTTTCCTGAAAAGGAAAAACATTCCGGACTCGAAGGTATATAGTTTTTTAGATGATGACTGCTTAACCCTTTTTAAACGTCCATCAGAAAGTGTAACCCTAGACCGGGAATTGTGTTATTTCCTCGCGTCTTTGCAGGTCTAATATCATCATCTGGTGATGGGTTAGCTTTGTGCCTATCATCTAAAAAAGTTAGTAAAATTTTTAAATGTTCAAAATAAAATCGAACGTGTGATACCTGACGGGGGGTATTCTTTTCTTTTAGAAGTAATACTTCTTTAGATGGATGGCGTTCCAGCTTGTTGGTAGAACTCTGCCGTCCATAGCTTCCAACTCATAGGCGCCTTTCCCAGCTATGCCTCGGATTTTGTAAGGTCCTTCCCAGTTTGGATTTAGCTTTCCTGCACCTGCTTCTTTTGTTGATTGAAAGACTTTTTTGAGGAAGAAATCCCCAATCTTGAAGTACCTGAGATGAGCTTTACGGTTGTAATAACGCTCTATGATTTGTTTTTGAGCTGCCATCTGTATTAGTAATGCTTCTCTCTGTGGTTCGAGTAGGTCTAGGTTGGTCCTCAATTCATCGTCGTTTTCTCCCTCCATGGCTGTTGAAAACCTTATGCTTGGTCCACCAATCTCCACAGGTATTAATGCTTCTGATCCATAAAGAAGTGCGAACTGAGTTTCTCCCGTGCGTAACTCATCAGGCCAGTTTCCTTTGGATTTCCAGCCGCTTTTGTAGATTGTTGATGATGACCTTATTCGTTGACTCATCTTGACCATTAGCCACGTGGTGGTACGACGTTGAAGTGATCCTCTTGATTTGCCAACTTTCAAAGAATTCTGTGATTATTGAGCCTATGAATTGTGGGCCATTATCACACACGATTTCCTTTGGTATTTCAAAGCGGCATATTATGTTTCACCATAAGAAGCTTTTAACTTCCTTTTCTCGCACTTGTTTGAACGCTTCTGCCTCTACCCATTTTGTAAATTAGTCGGTTAGCACAAGTAAAAACTGTACATGTCCTTTAGTTGTGAGAAGAGGTCCCACTATGTCCATACCCCATTTCATGAAAGGCCATGGGGATATTATTGGATGAAATAATTCCGCTGGTCGATGCATGTTATTGGAAAACCTTTGGCATTTGTCACATTTGGACACGAAGTTCTCGGCTTCTTCTTCCATCTTAGGCCAATAATATCCAGCTCTGATTAGGGTTTTCACTAAGGATCTCTCCCCTGAGTGATTTCCACAGTGTCTTTTGTGGATTTCTTTCATCACAAATTCTGTTTGGTTAGGTCCGAGGCATTTAGCTAGGGGTCCTCCGAACATCTTGCGATAAAACGCGTTGCAAATAAGGCAGTACCGTGCAGCTTTGTGGCGAAGTGCTTGAGCTGCTTTCCTGTCTTCAGGTACGGTGCCATTTTGCAAAAAATTAAGAATTTCGTTTTTCCAGTCCCTAGTTAAGTTGTTGAAAGTTACCTCATTCCTGTCCTAGATCATTGAATGAAATAGTTGGACGACAATTGCATTGTCATTGATTGTTACTTCCGTGACTGTTGCGAGGTTAGCTAATGCATCTACTTCTGCATTTTCCCTCTAGGTATTTGCATTACCTTCCACGTTCTGAATAGTCTCACGAGCTCTCGTGCTTTTTTGAGATACTGTTGCATTCGAGTTTCTCGAGCGATGTAAGTCCCCTATATTTGATTTACTACCAGTCAGGAGTCACTGTTGATCACAATTTGCTCGATTGAGAGCTCCCGTGCGAGTTCAAGCCCTGCAATAACAACTTCATTGTTAGTTATAGGATAACACTTCATAGCTTGCCGTATCTTTTCACCCGTGGGTGATATTAAGACTATGCCTAAGCCGACACCTTTTATATTTGAAGAACCATCAGTGAACAAGGTCCATAGGCCTGGATTAGCACCGTTAAAGAGTTGTAACTCTTTTTCTACTTCAGGTACAATGCTATTACTAAAGTCAACAACAAAATCAGCTAGTATTTGAGACTTAATTGATGTCCTAGGCTGATAGATTATTTCATGCTCACTTAATTCTTTGGCCCACTTAGCTAATCTTCCTGACAATTCCTGTTTATGCAGAATATTTCTTAAAGGATATGAGGTCACAACGGTGATTGGGTGGCAATGAAAATATAGTCGTAACTTCTAGATGCCATTATTAAAGCTAAGGCTAACTTTTCCAGATGTGGGTATCTAGTCTCAGCATCTAGCAAAGTTTTACTTACATAATAGATAGGTGATTGTTTACCTTTTTCTTCTCTTACCAATACTGCACTTACAGCAATTTCTGAGACAGCCAGGTAGATGTACAATCTCTCCCCTTCTTTTGGCTTTGAAAGCAGTGGTGGTTTCGATAGGTAAATCTTCAGATTCTTGAGGGCTCGCTGAGATTCTTCAGTCCATTCGAACTGATTCTTCTTTTTGAGAACTGACAAGAATTTAAAACTTTTTTCGGAAGATTTAGAAATAAACCTACCCAAAGCTGCTATTCTCCTTGTCAGTCTTTGAACTTCCTTTTTATTTGTTAAAATTTCAGGTATTTCCTTTATAGCTTTAATTTGAGCGGGATTTACCTTTATTCCTCTGTTTGATACAAGGAAACCCAATAATTTATCTAATTTCACTTCAAAAGCGCATTTCTCTGGATTTAACTTCATATTATACCTGTGTAAAATATCAAAAGCAGTAGAGAGATGCTGGATGGTCTTGTGCTTGTGTTGATTTTACCAACATATCATCAATATAGACTTCCATCGTCTTTCCAAGATGTTCTTGGAACATTTTAGTCACTAACCTTTGATAGGTGGCTCCAGCGTTTTTTAAGCCAAAAGGCATAAGTAAGTCCCCCTGTTTGTAATGAAGGAAGTTTTTTCCTCATCTGAGGGATTCATTTTAATCTGATTATAACCAGAATATGCATCTAAGAAGCTCAATAATTCATGACCTGCTGTGGCATCAATCATTTGATCTATATGTGGCAATGGGAATGAATCTTTGGGGCATGCTATATTTAAGTCAGTATAATCTACGCATACTCTCCACTTGCCATTCTTTGTAAGTACTACAACGGTGTTTTCTAGCCAGTTAGGGTACGTTACTTCTCGTATCGAACCAATCTTCAAGAGTTTCTGTACCTCTTCGTCGATCACTTGGTTCTTGAATGGTCCTTACTTTCTTTCCTTCTGCTTAATAGGTACGAATGATAGATCTTCATTTAGTTTATGAGTCATCACTTCTAGTGGGATGCCTGTTATATCTGAGTGGGACCACGAAAAGAAGTCTGTGTTAGCCTTTAAATAATCTATTAACTTACCTCTTCGAGCTACACTTTCTGCTCAGGCTTTTGTTCAAATAATAGAACAGCTTCGAGCTCCTCCGTAGTTGTTTTGATGTGCTCATCTTCCTCCGGTTCACGAATGACGTCCGGTCTGGAATCTGTATCTGTGTGGTATAGTGCACCTTCCGTGGAAACTTGATTCTCCTTCTCGTAAGTATTTTCTTTCGTACCTGTTTCAGCAATAATACCTTCCGTACCTATTTGGGTAGTAATTTCTCCCATGCCTGTTTGGGCTGCATTACCTGCTTGGGAGATTCCCTTATCTCGTAATTCTTCCACCTCTGGTTTCTTGTCGTAGTGTACCATAGAAGTTATATTTCTTGCGGTCTGCTGATCTCCTTTGATTTGTTGAATCCCCTATTCAGAGGGGAATTTAATTACCTGATGCAACATGGAGGGTATCGCTTTCATGTCGTGGATCCATGGCCTTCCAATGATCATGTTATAAGCCATGTCAGTATCGATGACTTGGAATCTGGCACTTTTGATCACCCCCTCAGCATAAGTGCTAAGCTCAATTTCTCCTTTTGTTATAATTGTAGAGTTATCAAACCCTGATATGGCTCGTGCCTTTGGGATTACTTGATTCCCCAGTAGCATTTCTTCCATGACTCTTAGCAAAATGATATTGATTGAACTGCCTGGATCAATCAACAGTCTTTTTACGTTAGTGTCATGAATAATCAAAGATATTACCATAGCATCGTTGTGCGGAAGCACTAATCCGCCGATATATGCATCATCGAAGGTTATATCGTCTTCTTCCATATTTTCACGAGCCCGTTTCCCATGTGTAATTGTGAACTTTGTGGTTTTTTTGCAAATCACTCTGTTAACTTCTTCACCCTCGTGTATCACGTTGACGATTCTTTTTGGAGAAGGAGGATTTGGGGGCTCCTATATGTTCCTCATATATGCATGTTTACCTTTATCACTAAACAATTCTATTAAATAGCTCTATTTCAATAAATTTTCTACTTCACCTTGTAAAAATCTGCAATCCGCAGTTTTGTGCCCATGATTGTTGTGGAATTCACACCAGTGATCTGGGTTCCTTCTTCTTGGATTTGACCGCATCTCTTTGGGCCACTTAACCTTGTCTCTCATGTTCCTCAATATTGAGACAAGTTTAGTAGTACTTACATTATAAGTATTATCCCCAATTTGAGTATTACCTTTGGGTCGCTCATCTCGATCTTTTCTGGATCTAGATGAGGATGAGACTACGTCTCTTCCTTGTGATCTATAGTCTGACCTAGTATTTTTGAACCTGGGGCGAATATTGCATCCTCAAGGTCTTAAGTAAGGATCGTACCTATTTTTACCTGATCTTCTATCTGATTCTGGACGTCTGGATCTGGAATGATCTTCATCTCTCGAACGAGCAATGATATCTTCTTCTATTTTGAGTTTAGTACTGTACCTGTTATATACATCGTTCCATGTTGTAGCGGCGAATTCTCTTAGACTTTCCTTAAGTCATCTCTTGGCTTCTGAGCTTTTATCGTTTAGGTTGATTGTAAATGCCATGGATGCCCAATTATCAGGCACCCTGGGTAACTGCATTCTTTCTCATTGAAACCTGTCTAAAAACTCACAGAGTAATTCTGTGTCTCCTTGTTTCATTTTGAATATGTCTTCCATTCTCTTCTCAACTTTTTGTGCACCAGAGTGTGCTTTTATAACCGAATCTGCAATCTCAGCAAAAGAGTCAATAGAATTTTCAGGGAGAAGAGAATACCAGGTTAGGGCCCCTTTGGTAAGTGTTTCCCCAAATGTTTTGACAAGGTCTGATTCAATCTCTTGTTTTGTTAAGTCGTTGCCTTTTACCCCAGTAGTGAAAGCAAACACATGGACGCGTAGGTCAGTTGTTCCATCATATTTGGGAACGTCAGGCATTTTAAACTTCTTGGGTATAGGCAAGGGTGCCGCACTTGGCTTCCAAGGTTGTTGAGAATATCTATCAACATCAATGCCTTTGATGATAGGTGGTACTCCAGGAATTTGTTCGATGCACTTATTCTGCTCCTTCATCTGTTTCTGCATGGTTAGTAGTAAATTTTGTAATTCTGAGTTATTAGATATACCTGGTCTCGTTTCGAGAGATTCATTAGGAGTATCTCCTCTTCCTGAGTTTGCCAACCCAGATTAAGCATTTTCTATGGTGATGGTGTTATTGGGGGGGTGGCGTTGGTGGCGTAGGTAACGTTGTCGGTAATCCTCTCGCAAATTCTTGCAAAACTTGTCTGGCATACTCTGCAATCATTTTCTTCACACGATCTTGTTCCACAGTTTGATCATTATCACCATTTTTGTTATTGGATCTTTCTGGGGATTGTTCCCTTGAACCTCGTGGGGTTCCTGAAGGCGATGAAACTGGGGTTCCACTCCTTTGCTGGTTGTTGTCATTGGAGTTTGACATAGTTCAGAGGATATCACTTGAAAAGCAAACAAAGATTATCATATTCTCGGTAACGGAACCAATTTGTTTAGCCAAAGAATGAGACCCTTTGACTATTGCTTATTTTTAAGATGAATACGGGTTACTGATAATCAAAGAAATGGAGAAAAAGGGATAATAGAAAATTTTGCAGAAATATAGAAAATAGAAGTCAATTATATTCGAGAATCAGATGCCTTTACAAGATATATTCTCCTCCCTTATATAGGAGATTCTTATAACGTACGAGTCTTGCTATAGTTGCTCATTAATGAATAATTATGACATTAATGAGGCGTTACAAAGGATAACGGTAATTGGGGTACAACTACATAATGTTCGAGTAATCAATTGTGGGTCTTTGAATCTGCCCGTAGCTTTGTCTAGATTCATTTTGACCGTGCCTCTCTCCTGTTTTGATCAAGTTGAGTTTCCCGTGGCTGATAAGCTCTAGGGTTTATTGAATCGTGTCTCTTTGTACCGTACCTCTTCAAAGGATCACATCCAGTTATTGCGTTTTCCTGTGTCCACGTGACTGGCTGAGTTGTCAAAAGTTGGCTTATGTGTGAANATATATATATATATATATATATATATATATATATATATATATATATATATATATATATATATATATATATATATATATATATATATATATATGCATCTACAAAATATTGTAGAAAAAAATTGGGTATCAACAGCTGCCCCTCTTTACCCCGTAAGGATGAAAGAGTTGTCGGGTAAAGATATGATGGTCAATTTTGACCGAGTAAGGTGTTTTGAGAGACATAGGCCGCACTCTGGTTTTCGAGCTGCCTACATATCCTTGGTTTTACAGGAATCAGGCCGTGTGTAGTTTTGGATTCATCGGCGGAGTATACCGACAAAGTTACCATAATGATAGTCACGAAATTTCGGGATAGGTGAAGGATGGTTATGGTGATTGGTCAAGTTTGAGATAGTATGAAGGAAATGGAGCGGGTTTTCTCCCGTTGGGGTAATGGTTGCTCATCGGGTCATCTACAAGGGAAAGATGCTACACCCGTATATTAATGCAGAAATTTAAACATGATGCAGATTCCCTTTGGACCATGAGAATTGTCTTTGGACGGT
This sequence comes from Nicotiana paniculata, assembly GCA_005239505.1. Lineage (NCBI taxonomy): Eukaryota > Viridiplantae > Streptophyta > Magnoliopsida > Solanales > Solanaceae > Nicotiana > Nicotiana paniculata. Next base: position 14,198 of record ML332937.1, on the reverse strand, counting down.
TGAGGATGACGTCCTGGGCCATGAATTGTTCAATGAGGGATTCACAGGTCATGAAATGATGTTCTCGAGCCATGAAAATGGTGCCTCCAAACCATGACACCTTTGAATAATGATATGCAACTTTGAGAGATCCTCAGGCCATGGCATGGTGTATTCCGGCTATGAGGATGATGCCTTTAGACTATGACGCCTTTGGACAAGTTGGCGATATTTCAGCCCATGAGATGCGATATCATGATGTTAAGGGCAACAAGACAAGGCTTAGTCTTGTAAGGTTGAGGGAAGAGCTTAGCCCAAAAGAAGAGCAAAATAGATAGTGTCGGGGAGATAGCTCTTAGTCTCGGCAAAAATGCAAATATGGAGACAGGGCTTAGCCTCATGCAGATGGAGACAGGGATTAGTATCATGCAAGATTCGAGATAGGGCTTAGTCCCATGCAAATGAAGGCAGAGCTTGGCCTTATGCAAATATGGAGGCAGCGCTTAGCCTCATGCAGATGGAGACAAAGCTTAGTCTCGTGCAAGATTCGGGACAGGGCTTAGTCCCATGCAAATGAAGGCAGAGCTTAGCCTTATGCAAATATGGAGGCAGGGCTTAGACTTATGCAGATGAGACAAAGCTTAGTCTCATGCAAGATTCGGGTCAGGGCTTAGTCCCATGCAAATGAAGGCAGAGCTTAGCCTTATGCAAATATGGAGGCAGGACTTAGCCTCATGAAAATGGAGACAGAGCTTAGTCTCATGCAAGATTCGGGACAGGTCTTAGTCCTATGAAAATGAAGGCAGATCTTAGTCTTATGAAAATATGGAGGCACGGCTTAGCCCCATGCAGATGGAGACAGAGCTTCGTCTCATGCAAGAATATGATAAATAGCAGATGATAGCGGAGCTTTCTTAGCTGGTAGTAGATTTTAGTATCGTGGTTGTTATGAAGATTGTGACTTTGGGGCGTATTTATTCTTAGTTCCTGCAATCAAAGAAAAATTTGTGAGTTTTGTAAAAGGGGAGGTCGGTTCGTGTCCCTGTCGGCTTGCTTGCTTGGTCTGAAGCTCCTGTTCAAATCATTGAGGGTAGCGCTTGCTGAACAGAGTTATTTCAAAAGCATGCGTAATTTTCAAAGTCATAGTAAAAATATGTTTTTTGAGAAGTTGTTTGGATGAACAAATGACTGTGACATGATCTGAGACATTGCAACTTCTCTTGCTGTAGAATTTTGAGGGTCTTCCTCAAAATTCTGCCCTAGTTAGACGGACAAATATTTCTGACTGTTGTATATGTTGTGATCGGCTGAACTTGCTTCAGAATTTTGAGGGTCCTCCTCAAAATTCTTCCCCAGTTTCTGATTGTAGGGGAAATAGAGATTTTTATTGAATTGTGACCGAACCCACAGGGTTACCAACGTATCCCCTATTAAACGGGAATCATGTAGAGCATAGTTCAATTCTCAAAATCCTCTACTTCCCTGACGATTTCCTCGGGTATGGCATCCTCTTCTTCTGAATCATTATCCTTTTGTTGCGTTGCCTCATTACATGTCACAATTGTTGGTTCATCAAGACAGGAAATAGTATGTTGTATAGATAAAGATATGATAGAAAATGGTAATAACAAATATCGATCTATTGAAACATAAAAGTGATTTTGAATAATTTAAACAACGTTTTGGAACGCTGGAGGTTTTATTTAAACAAATTCAAAAAGGGAAATCATTTTCTTAGAAAAGAACAAAATAAACACTGTTGTTCAGCCTTGCTACCCGGGACTCGTCAGGCCCTGGATGGTCTGACAGTCCAATTCTTGAGGAATGATCCTTTATCCATAGCTCAGATGGTAGGGCCTTCCTCCTCCTACTCCTCCTCGACAATTACACAACAGTCCATGTCATCATCCTCTAGGAAAGTTCCTCAAGGAGGCCAATGCTTCTTCCTCCTCTGATCCCCATATGACGTCGGTCTGCTGGAAAGTCTGACTCAGGTGTGGTACAGGGTGCTTAAGTGGATAGTATGGACCACGCCATAGTGGTGACCAATCACTGTATTCTTGTCAGGTGTACTGAAACCCTACCCCAAAGGTTGTACCATGACATTTCAATTGTATTGGCTTGGAGATACCCTGAAGGTTTTTGCCAAGACCCTTGTCGGGTTCATATCCTCTCCACGCTAGTATACTTTCTATCTTGCTGCTCCATCACTTATCTTTCTCAATTGTATTGACCCGCTCGATGTGATGATAAGTTTATCCCTCGAGCCTTCTTCTATTCTCAACACCGGGATAGTCTAACGATTTTAAATGGGGTTGCTCCCATCTCCATGGATAATCACCTCTTGATGGTTCCATTCGAACTTCACTACCTGGTGCAAAGTTGATGCAACCGCCCCAGCGGCGTGTATCCATGGTCGTCCCAACAATAGATTATAGGATGCGGATATGTACAACACCTGAAACTCGATATAAAACCATGTAGGCCCCATCTGCAAATAGAGATTGATTTCCCTAATAGTAACCCTCTAAGACTAGTCAAATGCCTTCACGTTCATATCCCCTTCTCGTATTTCATACAGGCCTTTGCCCAACCTCTTCAGTGTTGTCAGTGGGAAAATATTGAGACTGGATCCCCCATCTATCAGAACTCTGGTAATGAAATTGTCCTCATATTGCACAGTAATATGTAATGCACTGTTATGATTCAAACCCTCGGGTGGCTGCTCCTCCTCGTGGAAGGTGATTTTGTGACTTTCCAACACCTGTCCCACCATATTAGCCATCTCTCCGCCAGTGATGTTGCTAGGTACATACGCCTCGCTTAACACCTTTAAGAGAGCATTCCTGTGCACTTCTGAATTCTGTAGCAGTGACAGGATAAATATCTGAGCAGGGGTCTTGCTCAAATAATCTGTGACTGAATACTCTTTTGCTTGCACTTTCCTCCAAAGGTCGTCCGGGCATGTTTCAATAACAGGTGGTCTGTTAGAAGCCTGCTTACTGGATTCTCCCAAATGCTCTGGTGTATATGTATTGGTAAAAAAGAGTTTCACACGTAAGCCAGCTTTTGACAACTCAGCCAGTTACATGGACACAGGAGAACGCAACAGCTGGATGTGATTCTTTGAAGAGGTACGTAACAAAGAGGCACGATTCAATAAACCCTCGAGCTTATCAGCCACGGGAAACTCAACCTGATCAAAACAAGGAAGAGGCACGGTCAAAATGAATCTAGAAAAAGCTATGGGCAGATTTAAGAACCCACAATTGATACTCGAATGTTATGTAACCGTACCCCAATTACCGTTATCCATTGTAACGCCTCATTAATATCATAATTAATCATTAATGAGCAACCATAGCAAGATTTGTATGTTATATCAAGGAATCTCCTATATAAGGAAGGGGAATACAACTTGTAAAGGCATCTGATTCTAAAAATACAATCTACTTTTCTTTACTATATTTCTGCAATATTGTCTATTATTCATTTTCTCTATTTTCTTGATTATCAGTACCCGTGCTCATCCTAAAAATAGCTTTAGACAAAGGATCTAATTCTTTGGTTAAACAAATTGGTTACGTTACCGGGAATCTGATAATCTTTGTTTGCTTTTCAAGTGATATCCTATGAACGATGTCGAACTCAAACGACAACAACCAGCAAAGGAATGGAACCCCAGTTCCATCACCTTCAGGAACCCCACGAGGTTCAAGGGAACAATTCCCAGAAAGATCCAATAACAATAATGGTGACAATGATCAAACTGTGAAACAAGATCGTGTAAGGAAAATGATTGCAGAGTATGTGAGCCAAGCTTCGCAAGAATTTGCGAGAGGATTACTGGCAGCGTTACCTACGCCACCGACGCCACCCCCCCAATAATACCATCACCATGGAAAATCCTCAATCTGGGTTGGCAAACTCAGGAAGAGGAAATACTCCTAATGAATCTCTCGAAATGACACCGGGTATATCTAATAACTCAGAATTACAAAATTTACTGCTAACCATGCAGAAATAGATAAAGGAGCAGAACGATCGCATCGAACAAATTCCTGTAGTACCACTTATCATCAAAGGCATTGATGTTGATAGGTATTCTCAACAACCTTGGAAGCCAAGTGCGGCACCCTTGCCTATACCCAAGAAGTTTAAAATGCCTGACATTCCCAAATATGATGGAACAACTGACCCACGTGATCATGTGACTTCTTTCACTACTGGAGTAAAAGGCAACACTTAACAAAACAAGAGATTGAACCAGTCCTTGTCAAAAAGTTTGGGGAAACACTTACCAAAGGGGCCCTAACCTGGTATTCTCTTCTCCCTGAAAATTCTATTGACTCTTTTGATGAGCTTGCAGATTCATTTATAAAAGCACACTCTGGTGCACAAAAAGTTGAGAAAAGAATGGAGGACATATTCAAAACAAAACAAGGAAACACGAAACTACTCCGCGAGTTTGTAGACAAGTTTCAACGAGAGAGAATGCAGTTACCTAGGGTGCCCGATAATTGGGCAGCCATGACATTTGCAAGCAACCTAAACGATAAAAGCTTAGAAGCCACGAGACAACATAAGGAAAGTCTAAGAGAATTTCCCGCTACGACATGGAACGATGTATATAACAGGTATAGTACTAAACTCAGAATAGAAGAAGATATCATTGCTCGTTCGAGAGATGAAGATCATTCCAGATCCAGACGTCCTGAATCAGATAGAAGATCAGGTAAAAATAGGTACGATCCTTACTTAGGACCCTCGGGATGCAATATTCGTCCTAGGTTCGAAAACACTAGGTCGGACTATAGACCACAAGGAAGAGACGTAGTACATCCTCGTCTAGATCTATAAAAGATCGAGATGAACGACCTAGAGGTAATACTTAAATTGGGGATCATACCTTTAATGTAAGTACTGCTGAACTAGTCTCAATATTGAGGAACATGGGAGACAAGGTTAAGTGGCCCAAAGAGATGCGGTCAAATCCAAATAGGAGGAACCCAGATCACTGGTGTGAGTTCCATAACGATCATTGGCACAAAACTGCGGATTGCAGATTTTTACAAGGTGAAGTAGAAAATTTATTGAAACAGGGATATTTAACAGAATTGATTAGTGATAAAGGTAAACAAGCATATATGAGGAACAAGAAGGAGCCCCCAAAGCCTCCTTCTCTAAAACGAACCGTCAACGTGATACATGGAGGTGAAGAAGTAAACGGAGTGGTCTGCAAAACAACCACAAAGTTCACAATTACACATGGAAAACGGGCTCGTGACAATGTAGAAGAGGACGGCATAATCTTTGATGATGCAGATATCGGCGGATTAATGCTTCCTCACAATGATGCTCTGGTAATATCTTTACTTATTCATGACACTAACGTAAAAATAGTGTTGATTGATCCAGGCAGTTCAGTCAATATCATTTTGCTAAGAGTCGTGGAAGAAATGCTACTGGGGAATCAAGTAATCCCAAGGGCACGAGCCATATCAGGGTTTGATAACTCTACGGTTATAACAAAAGAAGAAATTGAGCTTAGCACTTATGCTGAGGGGGTAATCAAAAGTACCAGGTTACAAGTCATCGATACTGACATGGATTATAACGTGATCGTGGGAAGGCCATGGATCCACGACATGAAAGCAATACCCTCCATGTTGCATCAAGTAATTAAATTCCCTCTGAATGGGGAATTCAACAAATTAGAGGCGATCAACAGACCGCAAGAAATATAAACTCTATGGTATACTACAACAAGAAAATAGAGGTGGAAGAATTAGGAGATAAGGGAATCTCCCAAGCAGGTAACACCGCCCAAACATACATGGAAGAAATTACTACCCAAATAGGTACGAAAAGTATTATTGTTGAAACATGTATGAAAGAAAATACTTACGAGAAGGTAAATCAAGTTAGCGCAGAAGGTGCATGTGCATTAGACCACACAGATGCAGATTCCAGACCGGACGTCATTCATGAACCGGAGGAAGATGAGCACATAAAAACTACTACGGAGGAGCTCAAAGTTGTTCCATTATCTAAACAAAAGCTTGAACAGAAAGTGTATATAGGCACAAGGCTGGGCCCCGGTCGAAGAGGTAAGTTAATTGATTATTTAAAGGCTAACGTAGACTGCTTTGCATGGTCCCACTCAGATATGACAGGCATCCCACCAGAAGTGATGACTCATAAACTAAATGAAGATCTATCTTTCATACCTATTAAGCAGAAGAAAAGAAAGCAAGGACCATTTAAAAACTGAGTGATCGACGAAGAGGTACAGAAACTCTTGAAGATTGGTTCGATACGAGAGGTAACGTACCCTAACTGGCTAGTGAATACCGTGGTAGTACCTAAAAAGAATGGCAAATGGAGAGTATGCGTAGATTATATTGATTTAAATAAAGCATGCCCCAAATATTCATTCTCATTGCCACATATAGATTAAATGATTGATGCCACAACAGGTCATGAATTATTAAGCTTTTTAGATNTGGAGCCACCTATCAAAGGTTAGTGACTAAAATGTTCCAAGAACATCTTGGAAAGACGATGGAAGTCTATATTGATGATATGTTGGTAAAATCAACACAAGCACAAGAACATTTCCAGTATGTCTATATTTCTTTTGATATTTTACGCAGGTATAATATGAAGCTAAATCTAGAGAAATGCACTTTTGGAGTGCAATCAGGTAATTTTTTGGGTTTCCTTGTATCGAACAGAGGAATAGAGGTAAATCCCGCTCAAATTAAAACTATAGAGGAAATACCTTATATTTTAACAAATAAAAAGGAAGTTCAAAGACTAACATGGAGAATAGCAGCTTTGGGAAGGTTTATTTCTAAGTCTTTCAAAAAAAGTTTTAAATTCTTGTCAGTTCTCAAAAAGCAGAATCAGTTCGAATGAACTGAAGAATGTCAGTAAGCCCTCAAGAATCTGAAGATTTATCTATCAAAACCACCACTCCTTCAAAGCCAAAAGAAGGGGAAAGATTGTACATCTACCTGGTTGTCTCAGAAATTATTGTAAGTGCAGTGCTGGTAAGAGAAGAAAAAGGTAAACAATCACCTATCTATTATGTAAGTAAAACTTTGCTAGATGCTGAGACTAGATATCCACATCTGAAAAAGTTAGCCTTAGCTTTAATAAAGGCATCTAGAAAATTACGACCATATTTTCAATGCCACCCAATCACCGTTGTAACCTCATATCCTTTAAGAAATATTCTGCATAAACAGGAAATGTCAAGAAGATTAGCTAAGTGGGCCATAGAATTAAGTGAGCATGAAATAATTTATCAACCTAGGACTGCAATTATGTCTCAAATACTAGTTGATTTTGTTGTTGATTTTAGTAGTAACATTGTTCCTGAAGTAGAGAAAGAGTTATAACTTTTTAACGGTGTTAATTCGGGCCTATGGACCCTATTCACTGATAGTTCCTCAAATATAAAAGGTGTCGGCTTAGGTATAGTCTTAATATCACCCACGGGTGAAAAGACACGGCTAGCTATCAAGTGTTATCCTATAACTAACAATGAAGCAGAGTACGAAGCTGTTATTGCAGGGCTTGAACTCGCACGGGAGCTCTCAATCGAGCAAATTGTGATCAACAGTGACTCCCAACTGGTAGTAAATCAAATACAGGGGACTTACATCGCTCGAGAAACTCGAATGCAACAGTATCTTGAAAAAGCACGAGAGCTCGTGAGACAATTCAGAACGTGGAAAGTAATGCAAATACCTAGAGAGGAAAATGCAGAAGTAGATGCATTAGCTAACCTCGCAGAATTCACGGAAGTAACAAACCATGACAATGCAATTGTCGTCCAACTATTTCATTCAATGATCCAGGACAGGAATGAGGTAACTTTCAACAACTTAACCTGGGGCTGGGAAAATGAAATTCTTAATTTTTTGCAGAATGGCACCGTACCTGAAGACAGGAAAGCAGCTCAAGCACTTCGCCGCAAAGTTGCACGGTACTGCCTTATTCGCAACGCGCTTTATCACAAGATGTTCGGAGGACCCCTAGCTAAATGCCTCGGACCTAACCAAACAGAATTTGTGATGAAAGAAATCCACAAAATACATCACTTAGGGGCGAGATCCTTAGTGAAAACCCTAATCAGAGCTGGATACTATTGGCCTAAGATGGAAGAAGAAGCCGAAAACTTCGTATCCAAATGTGACAGGTGCCAAAGGTTTGCCAACAACATGCATCGACCAGCGGCATTATTGCATCCAATAATATCCCCATGGCCTTTCATGAAATAAGGGATGGACATAGTGGGACCTCTTCCCACAGCTAAAGGACAGGTACGGTCTTTGCTAATGCTAATCGACTATTTTACAAAATGAGTAGATATGGAAGCTTTCAAACAAGTGCGAGAAAAGGAAGTTAAAAGTTTCTTATGTCGAAACATAATATGCCGCTTTGGAATACCAAAGGAGATCGTGTGCGACAATGGCCCACAATTCATAGGCTCGCAAATCATAGAATTCTTCGAAAGCTGGAAAATCAAATGGATCACTTCAACACCACACTACCCTGTGGCTAATAGTCAGGCTGAATCAACAAATAAGGTCATCATCAACAACCTAAAGAAGCGGTTGGACAAAGCCAAAGGAAACTGGCCTGATGAGTTACCAGCGGTATTATGGTCATACATAACAACCTCAAAAATATCCACGGGAGAAACCCCATTCGCACTTGTTTATGGCTCAGAAGCCTTAATACCTGTGGAGATTGGCGAGCCAAGCATAAGGTTCTCAACTGCCATGGAAGGAGAAAACAACGACGAATTGAGGACTAATCTGGACCTGCTCGAACCATGGAGAAAAGCAGCACTGATATAGATGGTAGCTCAAAAACAAATCATAGAGCGTTATTACAATCGTAAAGCTCATCTTAGGTACTTCAATATTGAGGACGAAGTTTTTCAATCAACAAAAGAAGAAGTCACAGGAAAGCTAAATCCAAACTGGGAAGGACCTTACAAAATCCGAGGCATAGCTGGGAAAGGCGCCTATGAGTTGGAAGCTACGGACTACAGAGTTCTACCAACAAGCTGGAACTCCATCCACCAAAAGAAGTATTACTTCTAAGGAAAGAATACCCACCGTCAGGTATCACACGTTCGATTTTATTTTGAACATTTAAAAAATTTACTAACTTTTTAGATGATAGGCATAAAGCTAACCCATCACCAGATGGTGATATTAGACCCGCAAAGACGTGAGGAAATAACACAATTCTCGCTCTAGGGTTACACTTTCTGATGGACGTTTTAAAGGGATAAGCAGTCATCATCTGAAAAACTATATACCTTCGAGTCTGGAATGTTTTTCCTTTTCAAGAAAAGTACCTCAAGGAAGGAATAATCAAGTGCTCGAGATCTCATTATTCAAAGCTCAAACACTTGGGGGACTATACAGTATGGAAGGTTAAGACGAAGCAAAGAAGACTATCAGAAAGTCAAAAGCTCGAGCTTGAAGACCCATCTACCCAACGAAACAAGTGATACGAGCAGAATCGAAAAAGATCAAAAGAGTCATCCAAATACAAAGCCTAATGCAAAAAGCCAAAACCTTCAAACATATTCAGGTTGAAAGGCAAAATATTAGTCACGAGAAAGAAATGTACATCTTTATACTTATTCAAAGCTGTTGTAACAAAAACAGTTAGGGGTAAAAGATCATCATCAATATACTCATTCAACAAACTGTTATAAAATAAAATAGTTATAAATGAAAGATCTAAATCCTTGTATTTTTTCAGAAAACTGTTATCAAATAAAAATAGTTACGAATAAGAAAACATGTCCCTCGTACTTATTAGAAAACTGTTTCTAACGAAAACAGTTGCGGGTAAAAACCCCAATCTTTATAAAAACTGTTACTAGGTAAAAACAATTGTTCCCTTGTATTAATATCGAAAAACGGTTACCTATGAAAAACGGTTACGAAATACAAGAGTATATCAAATCTATTAAACAAAAACAGTTGCAACATGAGTTTTAGACGATAATCAAACACATGTAAAATGTCATGGAAGTCCAAACAAAAAACTTTGCTTGGAAATATTCTTAAAACATGTGTAAAATTCCTATCACTCTATTGCATTATCATGAAGTTGAGACGTCTTTTCATGTCAATTATCAAGGGCCCTCTTCCATAAATTATGCCTACTACAAAAAGGCACACATTTAATATGACACCGTGTCTATTACAAAAAGGTACGAGTAATCTAAAGCATTTTACATGCAAAACTCAGAGGTAAAACTAAAACCTCAAAAAATGAATCATGCAAAAGACTTAAAGAGTAAAACTCAACAAAAGTCATATTAGCATTAAAATATAGTTAAACGGCTAAGAAAAAAACTAAGTATTAACTTACACTTAGTCGTATGGAATTTTTATATATACATTGAGGTGCCCCTAAGTTGTCATTTGGGGACTTTAAAGAAATCCAAATTTATCCCCGATGGGACTGGCGGTAACCACCAATTGAGACAAAGAAGAAAAGAAAAAGAGGGGTGAACCAACTAAACTTCTTCAAGAGGGGGTTGACTTCACTGGAAGAAGGAGCGGGAGCAACTAGGGATGAAGAGCCATGAGCGGCTGGAGTCTCACCATCAGGTGAAGAAAGGTTATGACCTTGTTAAGCCTTCTCCATGGCTTCCTTGGTTTTAGCTATTTCAGCACTAAGGTCAAAATCCTCTTGACTCATTTCCGTCAATGTGTCAAGGCGAGAATTCATGTACGCCCAGCTCACATCGACAACAGCCACCTCTTCAAGGTCTTCATAATCCCTTGCCCATACTTGAAGCTCAGCTCTCAATTCGTCCTTCTCCGCTTCCGCAGCTTCATGGGTGGCCCTTAATTGTACAATCGACTCCTCTAGAGTTTGAGCTTTATCTAAAGCCTTACGAAGGTCCTCTTAAGTACGAGTGAGTGATTGCACGAGCTCGCCTAAGTATTCCTCCTTCTTCCCCAACAAGTTTTTTAAGTCTCTAATTTTCTCTAAGGCGTGGGACAGCTGCTCAGCAAACGAGGACTCCAGAACACTTTTGTCTTTATCAGCCTGACTGGAAGAAGCCTTCTCCACTGCCAGTTCTACTGCCATGAGCCTCATCTTCCACTTCAAGGTACTCCTTTCCTCTTCTAAGGCATCCATGTCAATCCTTAGGCTATCATACTGTGCTTTCCAATTATCAGCATCGGCCTGTAACTCTTTTGTCTCCTGGTTCGTGTTTGAGATCCTCTTCATGATCTCCGTGCCTATAAGATTAATCTACAGGAAATAAAACCAATCAGATATGGTAAATTTCATGTACGACAATGAAAGAGGAGAACCTACATCATACGTTCAAAGAGGTATGCACAACTTCATTGGCCCATGTAAGAGCATTGTGGCTGGCTAGCTTGGCTTTCTCAGTGGGACCAATCAAAGGCTTGAGCCACACTTCGGGCTCACCCTTTTTCTTGAAAAGATTCCCCTCAGCTGGAACCTCTATTACCACCTTCCGCATCTCTCTGCTGGAAGACCCTACTTCCCTAACGGAAGGCATGGAAGCAGGCAGAGATGAAACAGCAACATGCACGGAGGGTTGAGGAGCTAGAGAAGCCACGTGCAAAGCAGCAGGCACGGAGAGATGAAGAGTTGAGGAAGTTACGGGCAAAGCAACAGCAGAAGCCTAAATAGCCAAGGACAAAACCTTCATGGAACAGGCAATCCACATACTTATGAACAGGGGACTGTGAGACATATTCAAGGATAGAAGGCTCAACCACAGACACGGAAGGCAAGGTCAAGGGTGTAAGCTCATCATCTGAAGCCACCCGCCTTCTCTGTGGCCTGTGTACTAAAGCACCTTCTTCTTCTTCTTCTACGGAATGAGACTCACCAATCTTCCTCTTCGAGGAAGATGAACCAACAATAATTTCTTGGGCCTGAGCCAAAGACATCTTAAGGATAGATGAAGCAAACACCCCACGAGCAGAGAATCCTATTAAAAGGGAAAAAGTTAAACAACAAAGAAAGAAGAGACTCGAGTAAGGAAAGAAGCAAGAATAAGAGCTTCACTTACCGTGGGTTTTTACATGCCAACCATACCTCCCAGCGAGGTACTTCCAAGATCTCTCTTCTAAAGGAGAAATGGACAATAATTTTTCTACCCAATCACGGATACCGAAGAGATTCTCAACAGTATCTATGATTGCTGAGAGAAGAAGAAACAGATACGGTGTTAATAAAACATCTCAAGTCAAAATGAGGAAAAGTAAATAAATGTGAGCTAAAGCATACTCACGTGCGCGATTCCACCTCTCAGGGAAGGGAAGATTTTATTCACCCACTAAACCAACAGTGGGTACAACAACATACTAGAGGTACCAAACCCTATCCTTATCATCTCCTGGTGTTACCAACACTCTTTTGCTTCTAGCAGTCAGAGTAAAAAACCCTTCACGAAATAAGGTAGGGGAGTAGAGATGAATAAGATGGTTGAAATTAAAAGGAACCGAGGCTAAAGAATCCAAACTTCTAAGACATGCGACAACTCGCCACACAAGAGGACCAACTTGTCCTAAGCAGATATTGGAAAAACGACAAAATTCAATTATGACTGGGTCAATGGGGGGGTCTAAACCCTAGAGTGAAAGGATATGTATAAACAAAAGAATATCCCGTCTTGTAAGGCGTTATTCTCTTATTACTATTCGGAATATAGATAGGGAAATCAGGCCTCCAAAAGCACTCCCTACGAACAAGGGAAATCTGACCCTCAGTTATAAGAGTTGGATACGTTTCGACACTCTCAAAGGAAAAAGATTGGTCTACAAGAACTTGACTATCTCTAGCAAAAACAAACTCAGCAGGGACAATTTCATCAACTCCAGGTTCACGAAGGTGTTCACCTCTACCTCTAGAAAAAGACCGAGAAACCCTAAACCTCGGAGAAACTAGAGATCTAGTGGAAGGAGAAGGAACTATCTGAGAAGATGAGGAGCCCTTCGAAGGAGTGGATCCTAGACTTCTAAGTCTACCACCCCTCCGACTCCTAGTCGGAGCAGATGATGGAGTTAAATTTTCAATATCTATTACTCCCTGAGGTTGGTTTGAAGAAGACATGTTTACAAAGGCAATAAGAAAGTTATTTACAAAAGACATAGTTAGAAAGTGTTTCGTGGAAGCAAAGAAAAAAAGGTATTTATACTTGAGAACAACCGTCAAACATGGGAAAAGAAGAAAAATAATGATGAAAAGTCATAATTGAAGGTGTCACTTTGGGACTGACACAGTTGCAAAAAGCCCTAAAAGGTGCCGAGTAAATGCAGAACCAATCCGAAAAGGACACGTGGTATGAGCATTAAATGGAAGTGACAAACGACGCCTATGGTGCAGAGAAGGATACAATGTTTCGAGGAAAGCTGGCGGCAAAATATTCCCGCCATAAATGGATATCCACTTACCAAATATTAATCGATAAATATATGGTAAGTGGGGTGACTATCTGTATTGGTAAAAAAGAGTTTCACACGTAAGCCATCTTTTGACAACTCAGCAGTTACGTGGACATAGGAGAACGCAACATCTGGATGTGATTCTTTGAAAAGGTACGGAACAAAGAGGCACAATTCAATAAACCCTCGAGCTTATCAGCCACGAGAAACTCAACCTGATCAAAACAGGGAAGAGGCACGGTCAGAATGAATCTAGACAAAGCTATGGGCAGATTCAAGCACCCATAATTGATTACTCGAATGTTATGTAATCGTACCCCAATTACCGATATCCTTTGTAATGCCTCATTAATGTCATAATTAATCATTAATGAGCAACCATAGCAAGAGTTGTATGTTATATCTAGGAGTCTCCTATATAAATAAGGGGAATACAACTTGTAAAGGCATCTGATTCTAAAAATACAATCTACTTTGCTTTTTTATATTCCTGCAATAATGTCTATTATTCATTTTTCTCCCGTGTTCATCCTAAAAATAGCTTTAGACAAAAGGATCTAATTCTTTGGTTAAACAGTATAGACTCTTCCCGTTCTGGTCATCCTTTGTGCAACACCAGATTCTTCTATTTTGTTTTTTCCTCTTCTTCTAGCTTCGGCCACATAATCCCAAGGTATAGTGATGCGTGGCTAGAATTCATGATTTTAAGCATTATATACCTTGCATTTTATGTGCTTT
>ML332936.1:0-77860 GCA_005239505.1 Nicotiana paniculata | reverse complement strand
CATTTCGAATAATGTCACTTTAAGTGGAAAAACTCCCATACCCCTTTGGGGCGTATAAAAAAGAAGGTGTGACAATATGTAAGTCCCAAAGAGAGATAAATAGTTCCCCAGCTGATGTAAGAAGAATGTTCATATTGGGGCACCAAGCCTCAAAAAGTGCTTGCAATATGTTCTAGTTTCGATCATAAGTGAAAAGTGAGGCGTAGACAGCATCATAAATCTTTGATGTACTCAGAGTTTGCTGGCTTCCACCAAGTACATGTTCAGCCCATTCCCAATATCTTGGAATATGACGATACTTGCCCTTGATTGTTGTTGTATTTTCCCAACGTACTTCTCCTTGAATTATGAAACACCCTAAGTTTGGAAGGGTGCTAACAATGTTTACGTGGATATGGATTGGATCTTGGAGAGACCACATCTTGGACAATGGATAAGAAGTAGACTTGTGCTCCAAGGTCCAATTTTTTTACATGAAGCGAGTTCCTCAATGAAGGCCATGAGGCTGCATACCGGTCAGCTTGTGGGATGTGAACCAAAAGCTTGATTTGGTTTATGGCATAATCAGTCTCGATTACGAGATATCTAAGTTTGGAGGAAGGTGAGGTATAGTCTCTGAAATTTGCCATCTCTTCGAGCTATAAAGGACAAAAAAAAGGTCATCAAAGTCCAAATCAAGAATATTAGAATAGGCACAAAGGTCTAAATAGATGAAATGGCCTCCAGTTTTTGGGTAGGGATGAGTATCCATTCCTTCACACCATGAGGGTAATCTTTAAGATATTCGAGCCACCTTGAGAGTAATATCTCCGAGTCGGTCCACCTTAAGAGTAAGCACTCCGATAGTCGGGTCGTCTTGAGAGTAATCTTTTCGATTGTCGGGTCACATTGAGAGTAATCTCTCTAATAGTCGGGCCATATTGAAATTAATCTCTCCGATAGTCGGGTCACCTTGAGAGTAATCTCTCCGATAGTCGGGCCACCTTGAGAGTAATCTCTTCGATATTCGGGTCGTGATGAGTATTCATCCCTTCGCACCCTGAGAGTCATCTCTCCGATATTCGGGCCACCTGAGAGTAACCTCTTTGATATTCGAACGGGGATGAGTACCCATCCCTTCACACCAGAAGATTGCCTTCTTCATGCGTTGATCATATCGTTAAGCAAGAATATATCCTTCTTGTTTTACCTACAAAAAGGAAAATAGAGTGCAGAAAGCACAAGAAAAGAAGAAGAAATTACCTTCACGTCAATTCTTTCAAATCGTCAAAAGTAAGCTCAAAATGGTCTGCAAACGCTGAAAGTGAAACAAATAGAATAAAGAGTATATTGCATTTCTAGAAGTCATAAGTCAATTTTTGAAGGTGAATTGCCGATGTGGGTCATGCATTTTATATTCCGCAAGGGATTCGGCTATTGCGATGTATCTTCGAAAAGGGAGCAGCCTTATTTCGGCAGCAATGTTGGAATTCGAAGGAAACTCAAATTGTTATGGAATTAGGAAGTGCACGCGAAATTGCATCTAGTCATTATTGTATCTAAAATTACAATAAGAAAGAATTTGTTTCATAATGGTAAAGGTTGATGTCACTGGCTGCTAACTACAGTTTGCAAGGTTTTGCTTTTGTCTTTATTCAAAGGTAAATGATTATTTTATTATTTAGGTAGTTGATGTAGTATACATGTAACAATTGGTGATACATTGCATTCTAACACATGCGACAATTTGATAGTCAGCTAATACTTCGTGAACCGCTTTCGGTTACGATAAATTTATACCTCAACAAGTCTTGAAGTAGAAGGTATTTGTAGGCATATAAGTTTTTTCGGGATTAAATTCAATAAAATATTTGGACTATATATTTAATATATTTGTCCAAAAAAATATTATGGGCTAATTTAATTTTAATTATATAAGTCAAATATATAAAGTCCTAATGCATTGGGCTAAACTATTTAATTGGGACACAAATGATGAGCCCACTTCATCAAGCCCAAGATGCTATCTTCCTAGAAGCTAAGCTTGGTGCCACGTTTCAAATGTGGCACACCAAGTCACACGAGAGAGCCAATAGTATCATGCCACATGTCAAAATGATAAGGCATGCCAAGTCAAACTAAAAGACCAATGAAATCGCGTCACGCGTGCAAGTGACATGTTCTGGCCAATCAAATGTGATCTTTCACACTTCAATTTGATTGGCCTAAAAGAGTTTGTTCTTATCATAAATCTTCTCTCCTACAACTATAAATAGGGGTCTTCATAACTCAGAAAAGACACCAGAAGTTATGACAAGAAGCAATAGCGAGCTTGTGGATCAAACACAGTAAATTTCTCTAAAACGTTTCAAGCTTCAAGCTCAAGAACGAAGAACAAATCAAGATTCAAGGAGTACGAGTTCAAATCAAAGTTCGTGCTAGTTGAATTAAAGATCATCGTTCGTGGCAACAACTACATATTGAAGATCAAGCTCAAAGACCCTTAAATTCATTTACTATTGGAAAGAAGAATCAGAGGATCCATAGAGATTGTACACTCATATTATTTGGAATCAAATACTACAATTGTTGTAATATTTTTCAGTCTTGATTTTATTTTCTCGACGCAATTTATTGTCTACAAAGATGATTCACCGCAGGACCACCTCTCATTAAACTTATTCCATCTATCCCTCGATTTTTAACTTGGTCAAAAGCTTAAAAATTCTTTCAGCACCTAATAAAAATATATATCGTGATAAATTAAGGATCATCTTGCCTTATTAACTTAAACCCCTACTAGACTTAACATAACCTGCAATTTTTAAGCTTGACAAGTTGTAAAATGACATACTATTATTTAGGTCAAATTAAATTAACTCATCTTTGACTCTGAGCAATGTTAAACGAGTTTGAGTTATAACTCATTCTTCGACTCAAAATCGCTTAAGTAGGCAAAAACTTTTGGACCCAAAACGTCCATTTATTCTTAGGGTTGGCCAACTAAATGGGGATGACTTGTGTGCCTTTTCTTAAAACAATGACAAAGGTAAAAGTATTTTGAAATATTATATTATGGTAGTGGATGTCATTGTCTATAACTCGTAAAGAAATTACTTCCCGTTGATCTTCCTCCATGACCTCAATGATTAATACTATGTTCACATCATCCTTTTATATTACCCAATATCACCTTATAAATAGAGGTATTGAGAATCATGCATGTTGATACATATGAGAACACTTGAAGATAAGACAACTCTCTTCTTCTCTTATCTATTTTCTTGTTTTATATTGTTATCAACACAAGTCTCTGCTTTTATTGCCATCATCAACATAGGTTGATTTTTGTTTGCCTAATTAGCATGGCTAATGGAAGTCCAAAATGATATAGAGGTATGCATGTTCATTTTTGCCTATTGTAGCAACTGAAGTTGCACAATATTTTTCTTGAAAGAAGGTTTAAGTTGTCCCATGCATTTCTAATACATTCGTTCACCAGATTTGCATTTTATTGATTTTTTAAATCATAAGAAAATGTAGATGTTGTCACAAATCCTTTTTACAGGGAAAGAGAGTTTTTTCAATTAAAGTGATATTAATTGAAATGAGATTAATTTATTTTATTTATAGAGTGGCCACTCCTGATTATTTAATAACGGTGTTTCGAGTCACCAATTATTTTTGAATTCCAAAATGGAAAATTTGACTCCGCATAAGTCTTCGAAACATAGAAGACCTGGGTAATGAATTATGTTAACCCAGGAGAAGGTATTAGACATTCCCGAATTCCGTGATTTTAGTACGGTCTCTTTACGATTAAACCTGGCTTAATTATCTGCTTATTACATGTTTTAAACCTATGTGTGGTTTTACCTTTTGCCGCTTTTATATAAGTAATTATGGAATTTGATTGAAACAAGTCACGATGTTGTGCATTTATTTGTTTTGTGCACATTGCAAATCATGCCACGTGAAACATACCCGCGATTTACAATATATTTTTATTGTCATTTGAAGTTGAGATATCAAGTCACATTAAATGTGCATTTGAATTTTGGAATTAAGTATCACAGTTGTGCCACGGGAACCGGACCCACAACTGTGAAAATTATTTTATTTATCGTGCCTAAGAGCAACTGCGAGTATTCATGAATTATTTATTTTCCTAAGGTTTGAGATCGTTGTGAGGCCATGAATTATGAAAATAACTTTGTGAATGAAGTATACCATTTATTAAACCAAAGATTTATTTCAACTCAACACTCTACGGCCAAATTATAAAAATAGATATGGACTTCACTCATGAATCAATCACATAATGAGCAAACGAGACCAACCCAAGAATTAGAATAACAACTCCAAAGACATATGACCACATAGAAAGAGAATAGATCCAAACAAAATAAATTTATAGAAATAACTAAATCGCTAATGCTTCTGATTCAACAAAGAAATCCAACATATTGCAACTTAAGAAATTAATATTATTAAGTTATTGACCAAATAAAGTGCACCTACCCTTTATTAACTCAAAATCAATCTGCTCTTAATTCTGAAACTTGTTCTATCCTATTTAATTAATGCATTCCACATTAAAAATCATTAATTCATAAATTTGTACAATACCCATATGATCTAAGCATAGAGCACATCGCTAAAAATTGCACAAAGCATCAAAATTGCACAAGAACACTAATTCAACATTAATTAGATTAAAGCAAGAAATGAGCCTCAAACTTTGAATCTGAAACTTTAACTGTTTTACAGCTCTTGAATTCAAATGTCACGACGCAAAACCTAACATGTTGTGATGACGCCTATCGATGGTACTAGGCAAGTCGACTTTCCCAAAAAATACTTCAGAATAAAATATAAAAGTAATGTAAAACTTTCCATATCAGGAATTTCTCATAAAAATAAAAGTTAACTAAAAATAGAATCAAAGTGCAAAGCCCCAAACATCAGGGTGTCACCAAGTCATGAACGTCTAAGTATCAAAACTAATACAACCAATGTCTAAATATAAATACAAAGCAGAAAGAAATATAGAAGGAGTGACAAGGTCCTGCGGACACTGGCAGCTACCTCGTAATCTCCGGAACTCAATCACGCCTGAACTCAACGGTCTCCGTACTCAAACACACCTGGATCTGCACATGAAGTGCAGGGTGTAGTATGAGTACAAGTAACATAAATAAAGAAGGAATTGCTTGGAGCTATACATAACAGTTTATTTGATAATTTTCAAAGTTTAAGAGTAAACACGAGTAAAATCAGTTGCATAATTACCAAGTTCAAGTAAACCAAATATCAGCTAAATGCAGCAACAAAAGGAAACAGATGCAACCTCACAGGTTTTGTCACTCAAGCCCTCAATAATTCAACATTCAACTCTCAGCCCTCAATGCACACGCTCAATAGGTACCTGCGCTCACTGGGGGTGTTCAGACTCCGGAGGGGCTCCTACAACCCAAGCGCTATAATCTGCACGGACAACTCACATGCCGCACAGACAACTCATGTGCCACCATGTCACATCAGAATTCGCACGGACAACTAACGTTCTAAGGTACAATACCTCACAAACAGGCCCTCGACCTCACTCGGTCATGAACCTCTCTAGTCTCACAGCCCTCAATAAAGAAAGGGAAAACAACCCAAATCAAAGTGTTATAGTGTATAAGTAGGGAAATAACAGAGACTGAGGTAAACGTGTGCAAGAATCACTATGACTGAGTATAACTACCATGAGCAGGTACATAGCCTAAGAATGATTTATAACATGAAAGGTAGTCAAATTTCTAGCAGACATAAATGCAAATAAACACAAATAAAGGCTATTAGACTTTACAGTCTCACGGGACGGACCAAGTTTCAATCCCTCACGGTATACACCCACACGCCCGTCACCTAGCATGGTTGTCACCTCCAAACAGTCACATTATACCAAACTCCAGGTTTCATACCCTCAAGACCAGATTTAAAACTGTTACTTACCTCAACAACGTAGAAATCCTATTCCAGAATGCCCTTTCCTCTCGAACCGGCCTCCAAATATCCTGAATCTAGCCACAAGAAATACAATATGATAAATATGGGCTAAAGGAATCAATTCCACAAGAAAAATACCAATTTACAGCCAAAAACACGAAATCGGCTCAACTCGGCCCCCGGACACTCGAAATCTGACAAAAGTCACAAAACCCGAAAGCCCATTCACTCACGAGTCTAGTCATACCAAATTTACCAAAATCCGACCTAAATTCCCCCTCCAAAACCCCAAAGTTCACTCTCCAAATCTCCAAACCCTAACCCCCAAATTTTCCACTGAAATCCCCAATTAAATGATGAACAAAGCCATAGATTCACGAAAATTAATATGGGTTAGAATCACTTACCCCAAACTCCTCCTTGAAGAACTTCAAAAAATTACCTCTCCCTCGAGCTCCCTAAACCAAAAATCAAAAATGGAAGATAAAACCTCGAGCTGGGGTTTTCTGCCCAGCAAAAATCGCACCTGGGGTCCTAGTTCCGCACCTGCAGAATCGCTTATGCGAATTGGGCTCCGCTTCTGCGGAAATTCATTAAAATTCCCGCTCTGCACCTGTGCTCACCTGACCGCATCTGCGGCCACCGCAGATGCAGGACCCAAGCCGCACCTGCAGTCCGCCTGCGCATTTGTTCCTCCCAAATGGCTTCTGCAAATGGCTATTTTAAAATTTTGAAAATACTCCGACAATCCCCACATATTTTCAAAATTTATATAAGAAGGATAAATGAATGGAAGAATTGACTTGTTGGATTTGCATGATCCAAATTTAATAGGTTTGGTGTCTTCTGGACTATGAACCAAACTTAGACCAATAAAATTTAACTCATAAAATTACTGGTGAAATGTAAATTTAGTCTTGAATTGGCGAAATTGGATTTTTTGCGATTTCTGATCTGCAGTGGAAAATTAGCTATCGGGGTCGGAATGGAATTAAGGAAGTTGGGATAGGTTCGTATTGTCATTTAGGATGTGTGTTCAAAATTTCTGGTTATTCGGACGTGGTTGGAGTGGTTTCGGCATCGTTGGCGAATTTCGGAAGTTTAGAAATCCTTAGGCTTGAATTATGGATCTATTTGGTGTTTTGATGTTGTTTTGGGTGTTCCGAGGGTTCAACTAAGTTCGGGTGATCATATATGACTTTTGGGTGCCATTGGTTGAGGTCCCGAGGGCCTCGGGATGAGTTCGGATAGTTGACGGATGAGTTTTTGGCATTAGAGTGTGTTGGTGTGATTCTGTTTTGTGATTCCGCAGATGCGGACGGGTGGCCGCAAGTGCGGATTACTCATCATAGGTGCGGCGTTTGGGCTGGTTGAAGTTCATCGCAGATGCATAGATGTTACCGCACCTGCGAGCTTGCAGGTGCGGAAAAAGGGAAAATTAATGGGAATCGCAGATGCGCACCTGGGACCGCAGGTGCGATAAAGAGGCCGCAGATGCGGCAATCGCAGGGCAGATCATATAAATAGACGCCTTTGCAAATTTTTGACTTATTTCATCAATTTTTCTTGCGGGTTGGAGCTTGTGGGAGCAATTTGAAAGAGAATTAAAGAATTTCGTGGTGGTAAGATTCTTGGACCTAAAACCCATTTCTATGGTGATATTTGACTGATTAAACATTAAATTTATGGAAATTAGTGGTTAAAACTGGGGGTTTAGGGCTTGAAATTGGAGAGTTTAAATTGGGGATTTGAGGGGCCATTTGAGGTCCGATTTTGATGATTTTGTTATGTATAGACTCGGGAGAGGATAAGGGTTCTAGTGTTGTGATTTTTACCGGAATCCAAGTCGTGAACCTGGGGGTCGGGTTTGGCTAATTTCGGGATTTTTTATTTGATTTGACAATTTTCGCGTGGGTTTTGTTCCTTTAGCATGTATTTATGTTATGATTCTGATTTTGGATAGATTCAAGGCGATTTGAGGCCGAGTTGAGCGGCAAGGGCATTGCAGAGTAGATTTTTCATCCAGTTTGAGGTAAGTAATGATTGTAAATCTTGTCCTGAGGATATGAAACCCCGGACTTTGCATTGTATCACTATTTTGGAGTGGCGCACATGCTCGATGATGAGTGTGTGGCGTACACCATTGGGGGATTGTGACTTGGTCCGTCCCATAGAAACTAATAAGTTGCGTATTTGATTTCAAATCATATGATACTTTATGTTTTAAGGAACATTACAATGTTTTGGGTTGAAAGTCGTATTTGGGCCTCGCGCCAAGTGTTGGACCCCTTGGGGGCTTTTTAATACTATTTCCTCACTGTTTTGATTTGAAAGTTACACTCAATCATGATTTTACCTGATTACTGTTTAAGTTTCATTACTCCACTTTGATGCACATGAAAGATGTTTTGGGACGAGTTCCCTATTTTTTTACTGATAGCCCGAGTGGATTTTGAGAGGTTTTTGACTGAGTGAGGCCGATGGCCTATGTTGTGAGCCCGAGTGCACTTTGATGCATGTTACACTATTTATGATATATGAGAGGCCGAGAGCCTGAGCGATTATGCCACGAGATGGCTTATTATAGAGCTTGGGTTGTATGAGTCCCTCCGGAGTCTGTACACCCCAAGTGAGTGCAGGTACCTACTGAGTATGAATGTCGAGTGCCAAGTGACGAGTGATTGGGAGCATGAGTGACTGTGAGGTTGCCCGAGGGGCTGATTCCGAGTGATTGTAAGGCATGCTGAGTGACTGATTCCGAGTGATGTTATGCCCGATGGGAGGTTTATGAAATATGTTCTTGGCCCAAGAGGCTATTGATGATTTCTGTAATTTTTACACTAAATTCTTCTTGAATTTCTATGGAAACTGTTGAAAAGTACTATTTCAAAGGATTTTTACTGAAATCGGCTTTAAGTATTATGAATTGTCGTTTCTACGATTTTAAACGGTAATTGTTATGGATTGATGACTTGTCTTTATGTGTTTCGTATTTCTCAAAATTTATTTACTCTCATTACTACTGAGTTGGCGTACTCACATTACTCCCTGCACCTTGTGTGCAGATCCAGGTGCTCGAGCGGAGTGAGCTGTTTACCTGTCCCAGGGACTCTCTGAGATTTCGCGAGGTAGCTGCATGCGTCCGCAACCTTGATTTATCCTTCTTACTTCTGTAGTAGTTGCATCTCCTAGACTTATCTTGTATTAGAGATACTATGTCAGACTTGTACATTTTCTTTATATGCTTGTGACTCTCCGGGATTTTGGGTTGTATTTATTATTCGGCATATCTTAGTCTGTCTAAAAATGCTTCATTAAACTTTTTATGAATTATTGATTTAGAAATGATATAAATGAAAGTTCTTCATGTTTTGGAAATTGATTTGGCTTGCCTAGTATCACGATAGGCGCCATCACGGTCAGGGTAGTTTTGGGGTTGTGACAAGTTGGTATCAGAGCCTAGGATTACATAGGACTCACCGGTCATGAGCAGGTTCAGTAGAATCTTGCGGATCGGTACAGAGACGTCTGTACTTATCTTCGAGAGGCTGCAGAACCCTTAGGAAAAATCTCGCATTTCTTTAATTCTGGTCGTGCAAATCTATTGATTTTGGCAACTAAACTTCTATTGTTTCATTCTCTCACAGATGGTGAGGACACGCACTATCGGATAGGGCGATCAGTCACCAGTGGGACCCATGTAGGGTTGAGGTCGTGGTAGGAGTAGAGGTGCAATCTGTGCAGCTTCCCCATGCGCAGCTGCCGGGGCAGTACCCATAGACCGCCTATTGTTCCAGACCAGGTCCCAGTCGCAGATGTTCCAGTGGGACCAGTCCAGGCACCAACTGTGCCTATTGTTATTCCGGGTCTTCAGGAGACCTTGGCCCAGATTCATACCGCATGCACCAGTCTTGCTCAGGCGGTTGTTATTTCTACTTCAGCCGCTATTTCTCAGGCCGGGGGAGACACTCAGACTCCAGCTGCCCGTACACCTGAGCAGGTTATTCAGGGACTTCAGACACCGGAGGCAGTTCCATCCCAGCTGGTTGCACCAGCCCAGGATTTTGTGGTTCCAGCTATGGCTGACGACGAGCAGCGCGGGTTGGAGAGATTTGGTAGACTTTGGCCTTCGACTTTCAGTGGTGCTGAGGGCGAGGATGCCCAGGGTTTCTTAGACAAGTGTTAGAGGATGCTTCGTACAACAGGGATATTGGAGACCAACAGGGTCTTGTTTACTACCTTCCAGTTCTCAGGAGCTGCATATACCTGGTGGGAGGCTTATGTGAGGAATAGGCCCGTTGATGCAACGCCCCTTACTTGGAAGTAGTTTTCCCCTTTCTTCTTAGAGAAGTATGTTCCACAATCCCGCAGAGAGGATCTGCACAAGCAATTTGAGCAGCTGCGTCAGGGTGATATGACGGTGTCGCAGTACGAGATGAGGTTTTTAGAGCTTGCCCGTCATGCTATTTGGTTGGTCCCTACAGAGAGAGATAGGATCAGGAGATTCGTGGATGGCCTCGCATATCAGCTTCGAATTCTTATGACCAGAGAGAGGGTATCAGGTGCTACTTTTGAGCAGGTTGTTGATATTACCTGAGAGATTGAGTCAGTTCATTGCCAGGAGCGAGATGAGAGGGAGGCTAAGAGGCCTCGAGGATCTGGTAATTTTGGTGGTGTTCCTTCGGGGGGACAGTTCCAGCACGGCAAAGGCCGTCCATTCAGGCAGGCTCAGCCAGACCACTCAGGTTATTGTGGTGGATCCGCTGGTCGTGGTCCTCACAGTTCTCATCAGAGGAACCCATCATTCAGTGTTGTTCCAGCCCATAGTTCATATTGAGCACCATCGGTTCAGGACTCATCTATGCCTGATTCTTCCAGAGGTTATCTTGGTGCTAGGGGTTCCCTTCAGTCCCCATCTCCAGCACCGGGGAGTTGTTTCGAGTGAGGAGAGCTTGGGAACGTGTGGAGGCAGTTTCCTCGTCTTCCTGGTGGCCCGCTTCAATAGAGGGGCCAACCCTCGACTTCAGCCCCAGTTACTTCACCACCCGCCCCGCCAACTAGGGGTGGGGTCAGGCAGCCAGAGGCTGCCCTAGAGGGGGAGGTCGATCAGGTGGAGGTCAAGCCCGTTTTTATGCACTTCCATCTAGACCAAATGCTATGGCCTCAGATGCAGTGATTACAGGTATTATTTCAGTTTATCACCGAGATGCTTCAGTCTTATTTGTGTCCTGGTTCCACGTATTCCTATGTTTCACCATATTTTGCTCATTTTCTGGATATGTCCCGTGATTCGTTAGTTACATCTGTTCATGTGTCGACTCCAATGGGCGATACTATTGTTGTGGACCAAGTGTATCGGTCGTGTGTGATATCTATTGGGGCTCTAGAGACCCGAGTGGATCTGCTATTGCTTAGCATGGTTGACTTCGATGTGATATTGGGCATGGATTGGCTATCTTCGTGTCATGCTGATTTAGATTGTCACGCTAAGACCGTGACCTTAGCGATGTCGGGATGTTCGAGAGTCGAGTGGAGAGGTTCTATTGATTATGTGCCTAGTAGGGTGATTTCATACCTGAAGGCTTAGTGTATGGTAGAGAAAGGATGTTTGTCTTATTTGGCTTTTGTGAGGGATTTCAGTACTGAGACTCCCACTATTGATTCTGTTCCTGTAGTCCGTGATTATCCGGACGTGTTTCCTGCAGATCTGTCGGGCATGCCGCCAGACAAGATATTGATTTTGGCATTGAGTTGGTGCCGGGCACTATTCCTATTTCTAGTCCATCGTATCGCATGGCACCAGCAGAGTTGAATGAATTGAAATAGAAGCTTCAGGAACTCCTAAATAAGGGGTTCATTCGGCCTAGTATGTCACCTTGGGGTGCACCGGTGTGGTTTGTGAAGAATGAGGATAGTTCTATGAGAATTTGTATTGACTACAGACAACTGAACAAGATTACAGTCAAGAATAAGTATCATTTGCCTCGCATTGATGATTTGTTTGACCAGCTTCAGGGAGCTAGGGTGTTCTCTAAGATTGATTTGAGATCCGGGTACCATCAGGTGAAGATTCGGGATTCAGATATTTCCAAGATGGCTTTTAAGACCCGTTATGGCCACTATGAGTTTTTGGTGATGTCTTTTGGGCTGACCAATGCCCCGGCAGCGTTCATGCATCTGATGAACAGTGTATTTTAGCCATATTTGAACTCTTTTGTCATTATGTTCATTGATGACATCCTGGTGTATTCTCGTAACCAGGAGGAGCACGCTCAGTATTTGAGGGTTGTATTGTAGAGATTGAGGGAGGAGAAGCTTTATGCAAAGTTCTCCAAGTGTGAGTTTTGGTTTGGCTCAGTAGCTTTCTTGGGGCACGTGGTGTCCAGCGATGGTATCAAGGTTGATCTGAAGAAGATAGAAGCGGCCCAGAGTTGGCCCAGACCATCCTCAGCTATAGAGATTAGGAGCTTCCTTAGTTTGGCAGGATATTACTGTCACTTTGTGGAGGGGTTTTCTTCTCTTGCTTCACCCTTGACCAAATTGACTCAGAAGGGTGCTCCGTTCAGGTGGTCTGATGAGTGTGAGAAGAGCTTCCAGAAGCTCAAGACGGCTTTGACCTCAGCTCCAGTGTTAGTATTTCCATCAACTTCAGGTTCTTATATTGTGTATTCTGATGCCTCGAGGATAGGAATTGGTTGTGTTTTGATGCAGGAGGGTAGGGTGATTGCCTACGCCTCACGCCAGTTGAAGACTCATGAGAAGAATTATCCGGTGCATGATCTCGATCTAGCAGCCATTGTTCACGCCTTGAAGATTTGGCGTCATTATTTGTATGGGGTTCACTGTGAGGTTTTTACTGATCACCGTAGCCTACAACATTTATTTATGCAGAAGGACCTGAATTTGCGTCAGAGGAGATGGTTGGAGCTTCTCAATGCCTATGATATCACGATCTATACCATTCGGGGAAGGCCAATGTAGTGGCCGATGCCTTAAGTCGCAGGGCAGAGAGTTTGGGGAGTCTAGCATACCTTCCAGCAGCAAAGAGACCATTAGCACTTGATGTTTAGGGCTTATCGGGCCGGTTTGTGAGGTTAGATTTATCATAGCCCTGTGGGTATTGGCTTGTGTAGCCTCCAGGTCTTCTCTTTATGACCGCATTAGGGAGCGCTAGTGTGATGACCCACACTTGCTCGTTCTTCAAGATAGAGTCCGGCGAGGTGATGCTAGGGATGTAGTTATTGGTGATGATGGTGTTATGAGGATGCAGGGTCGGATATGTGTGCCTAATGTAAACGGGCTTCGGGAGTTGATTCTTGGGGAGGCACACAACTCGTGGTATTCCATCTATCCGGGTGCCGCCAAGATGTATCAGGATCTGAGGCATCATTATTGGTGGAGGCGGATGAAAAAGGATATTGTTGGATTTGTAGCTCGGTGTTTGAACTGCCAGCAGGTCAAGTATGACCACCAGAGACCCGCTGGATTGCATCAGAGGTTGATTATTCCTGAGTGGAAGTGGGAGCAGATCACCCTGGACTTTATAGTCGGGTTCCCACGGACTTCGAGGAGGTTCAATGCTATATGGGTTATTGTGGATCAGCTGACCAAGTTCGCTCACTTCATTCATGTTGGTACTACTTATTCTTCAGAGTGGTCAGCTAAGATTTATATCCGGGAGATTGTTCGGTTGCATGGTGTTCCGGTTTCCATCATTTCAGATAGAGGTACCCAGTGTACATTGCAGTTTTGGAGGGCCGTACAGAGGGAGTTGGGTACTTAGGTTGAGTTGATCACAACTTTTCATCCCCACACAGACGGGCAGTCCGAGTGCACTATTCAGATTCTAGAGAACATGTTGCGTGCTTATGTTATTGACTTTGGGGGTTCATGGGACCAGTTTTTGTCACTCGCGGAGTTTGCATATAATAATAGTTATCAATCGAGTATTCAGATGGCTCCATATGAGGCTTTGTATGGGAGGAGGTGTAGATCTCCGGTTGGTTGGCTTGAGCCGGGTGAGGTCAGGCTCTTGGGTACGGATTTGATACAGGATGCTCTAGATAAGGTAAAATTGATTCTGGAGCGGCTTCACACGGCGCAGTCGAGGCAAAAGAGTTATGCAGACTAGAAGGTTCGGGATGTATCTTTCATGGCTGGGGAGAAGGTCCTGCTGAAGGTGTCACCCATGAAGGGTGTTATGCGGTTCGGGAAGAGGGGAAAGTTGAGTCCCCAGTTTATTGGGCCTTTTGAGGTGATTCAGAGGGTTGGAAAAGTGGCTTATAGAATTGCTTTGCCACCTAGCTTGTCGAGCGTGCATCTGGTATTTCATGTTTCCATGATCCAGAAGTATGTTGGTGACCCGTCTCATGTTTTGGACTTCAGCACGGTTCAGCTAGAGGGTGATATGTCATATGAGGTAGAGCCAGTAGTCATTTTGGGTCGTCTGGTCAGAAGGTTAAGGTCTAAGGATATAGCTTCAGTGAAGGTGCAGTGGAGAGGGCAGCCGGTGGAGGAGTCCACCTGGGAGATCGAGCGGTAGATGCAGAGCCGATATCCTCACTTGTTTGAGACTCCAGGTATGTTTCTAGACCCGTTCGAGGACGAATGTTTGTTTAAGAGGGGGAGAATGTAACGATCCGGTCGGTCGTTCTGAGTGTTTAGCCCCGTCTTCCCCATTTCTGCTTCATTCTTGTATGGTTCAGCTCTTTTATGTTGTGTTGGGTTGATTGGTTCGGGTTCGGAGTGGTTGTGGAGAGAAATGAGACACTTAGTCTCTTATGTTGGTGATTTAGTTGGAAAATTCAACCGAAAGTTGACTTATAGGTAAATGATATAGGAATGTGGTTTTTATGGCTCGAATAGCTTCATTAGGTGATTTGGGACTTAGGAGTGTGTTCAGAATGTTATTCGGAGGCCCAGAGTAAATTAGGCTTGAATTGGCGAAATTGGATTTTTGGCGATTTCTGGACGGCAGTGGAAAATTAGCTATCGGGGTCGGAATGGAATTCCGGAAGTTGGGATAGGTTTGTATTGTCATTTGGTTTGTGTGTGCAAAATTTCAGGTTATTCGGACATGGTTGGAGTGGTTTCGGCATCGTTGGCGAATTTCTCAGAAGTTTAGAAATCCTTAGGCTTGAATTATGGACCTATTTGGTGTTTTGATGTTGTTTTGGGTGTTCCAAGGGTTTGACTAAGTTCGGGTTATCATATATGACTTGTGGGTGCCATTGGTTGAGGTCCCGAGGGCCTCGGGATGAGTTCGGATGGTTGACAGATGAGTTTTTGGCATTAGAGTGTGCTGGTGTGATTCTGTTCTGTGATTCCGCAGATGCGGAGGGGTGGCCGCAGGTGCGGTCACCACATGTGTGGATTAGTCGTCGCAGGCGTAGCGTTTGGGCTGGTTGAGGTTCATCGCAGATGCGGAGATGTTACACCACCACCAAGGGTGAATATATAACCACTAGTGGATTTTGTCTCATCTGAATCAGAGATACAATTTGCATCACTATACCTTTCTAAGGTAGAAGGAAATCTACTATATATGATACCATAATTCATAGTTCCTCTCAAATATTTCATTAGTCTATATAATGTAGACCAATGCTCTATGTTGGGATTGTGAGTATATTTACTCAGTCTACACATATTATAGACTATATCAGGCCTTGTAAAATTCATTAAATGCATCAGTCTTCTAATAATCTACGCTTATTTAGATGGAGCAAATGGGTCACCATTATTCTTTTTCAACTGAGAGTTAGCATCAAAAGGAGTAGTCACATATGTGATATTAAAATATTCAAACTTCTTAAGAAGTCTCTCAACATAATGTTCTTGTGACAATACTATTCCATCTTCACTCTTTATAATTTTAACTCTCAATATTGTATTTATTTCACCCAGATCTTTCATATCAAAATTAGCAGAAAAATAATTTAGTACTTTGCACAATATTTAAACTTTTACCAAATATAATCATGTCATCAACATATAGACGTATTATCACATAATCATTTTCTACCACTTTAGTATAAACACATTTATCCACCTTAACTGAAGAAAAACAGTCTCTCGGTAAGACTTGTTCAAATTTCTCATACCACTACTTAGGAGCTTGTTTAAGGCCATAAAGATATTTAATTAATTTATAAAATTTATTTTCTTGTCCAGGAATGACACAACATTCAGGTGGAACCATATAATTTTTTTCTTCTAAATCACCATTTAGAAAAGCAGTTTTGACATCCATTTGGTGGATAAAAAGCTTACGGATTGAAGCAAAGGCAATTAAAACTCGAATAGAAGAAATTCTAGTCACTGGTGCAAATGTATCAAAATAATTTATATTTTATTTTTGAGAAAATCCTTTTGCTACTAACCGAGCTTTATATTTATTTAAATATCCATTAAGATTAAATTTCCTTTTGAAAATCCATTTACAACCAATAGGCTTTGCACCAGGAGGTAAATCGATTAAAATTCATATTTTTTTTAAAAAAATAGAATCGATTTCAACCTTTATCGCCTCTTTCCAATAATTAGCTTCTGAAAAGGATATGGCTTCAAAATAATTTGATGGTTCATTATCGACAAGAAAAGTTTGAAAATCATTTTCATAAGAAAAATATTCTTTCGTAGGCCTTTTGCTCCTTCTCAGTTCCTCATTAGAGGTAATTTCACTATTTATTTCAACATATGTATGAGAAATTTTAGCAAACAATGGATAAATATATTCAAAGAACTCAACATTCTTTGTCTCAATTGTAGTATTGCAATCAAGCACATCATTTTTTAAAATAAGAAATTCATGTGCAACACTATGTTTGGCATATCAAATAAGTATGCAATCAACTGTTTAAGAACCTATTTTTCTCCTTTTAGGGTCAGGCAAAAGAACTTTAGCAAGGCACCCCCACACTTTTAAATATTTCAAGTTAGATTTATAACCCCTCCACAATTCATAAGGAGTTTTCCCAGTTCTTCTATGTGGTATTCTAGTTTGTAAGTGACATGCAGATAAAATAGTTTCACCCCACAAATTATCAGGAGCATTAGAACTAACTGACATAGAGTTCATCATCTATTTAAATATTCTATTTTTCCTTTCATCTATTCCATTTTACTTAGGTGAATAAGGCGGAGTTACTTCATGAATAATCCATTATCTTCACAAAAATCATATAAAGATAAACATTCTCCATCTCTATCAGATCTAATTCTCTTGATTTTTCTACTAAGTCGATTTTCAACATAAAAATATTAAAAACATCATATTTATTTCTAAGCAAATACAACTTAGTATATCTAGAAAGATCATCAATAAAAGCCACATAATACTTTTTATCACCTCTAGTCATACTGTCATAGTCTGCTTTAAATCGCCTAAATCAGTGTGAATCAAGGATAATAATTCAACTTCTCTATTTATATAAAAACAAGTATTTCTAGTACTTTTAGTTTTAGCACATATTTCACACTTGTTAATATTATTTAAGTCTAAATCATATATTAATCCTAGCAACTGCATTTTCTTTATATACGCAACATTAACATGTCCTAGTCTAGAATGCCATAAAGGAACAGACTCAACCATATAGGCAGAAGAAGATGCATTTTCATTGTTAGTATGAGAAATATTAAGCATAAATAAATCATGATTACAATATCCATTGCCCACAAAAATGTTATTTTTGGTCAGTACGACCTCATCATTTTCAAAGAAAACCTTCACTCCAACATCTCCTAATAATCTCACAGAGGCCAAATTGATTTGAATATTAGGTACATGCAACACATCACTCAATGCTAGAGTTTTACCAGATTTGAGTTTGAGAAGAATTTTTCCTTTCCCAAGAACGCGAGTTGTTCTAGAGTCACCAAGATAAATAGTTTTTCCTCCTTCCTCGACTTGGGTATTTCATTTTTGTCTGCACAAATGTGCCTAGTAGCAGTAGAGTCTATTATCCTATTTCTCACATTGGCCACATTATTTTGGAAAATGACCGCAATAATTATATTATCCGCTTTAATCAAATTTGATTTTGACTTAGCGAGATTGTCATTTATCTCAACTCTTCTCTTGCATTGATGTGAATTTTCTTGAAGGTTTTAATATTAACATTGGTTATGCAACCATGTCTATTCACATACCTGTATTTTGACATTGGTGTTTGCCAAAGTTGTGGATGCAATAAACTATTTGTAGCACCGTGGATATCTGGCAGGACAACTGGAACAGTAGCTGCGGGGTCAACACCAAAATTGATAGCACCATCAAAAGTTTTCGTAGTGGTATTACTTTCCATAGTTTCTTAGATTGTAGGGAAATGACACGAAAAAATAACAACAATAATACTGCAATAATAAATGTGAGCGAAAATACACGAATTGGCTTGAGTCGTGCTGGGCACTGCCCTAAGAAACTATTTTAATAATGTGAAATGTTTCCCCAGGATTAAACAAGCCCGTCTCTATTTATTTAGAGGATTCGGGAATCAGCAAAATTAAATAATAAATTCAGCAGGTTCAGAAAATTGGAGAGAAAAATAATAATAATAGGTAATGATTGTAGGAAGAAAGCAATAATTAGCTAAAGAAGAATTCTTGGTTAAGAATTGAGTTAAAATTGTCTCGACCCAATTTCATATCAGGCCGTGATGGCGTCCAACACTGTTGCTAGACAAGCCAACAACGAATAGCTTAATGACATTCCCGTTTTAACAAATTTCCCATGTAGTGATTTCCCTTAATTTAAAAGATTTGACGAGAGACCGATTTAAATTAATAAGTGAAGCAAGTAGAAATGTTTAGAACCATAAGAACATAACCAAAAAAAAACTACAAGTCTACTAATACATGCCAAGATCTAGTGTCACAATTATATGGGCAACTCAGTAGAATATACAAAGGATGTCTATCCTATTGTCCGAAAAAGAATAGACAGAAACAAAATAAAAGAGAGACTTCGATATGCTGCTGAACGGCTCGGAAGGATAGCTCATTGTAGAATCTCGAAACTAGATCAAGAATGTCCGCCAGATGTGTATCCAGATGCACCTGCCTCAGATCCTGCAAAATTAAGTGCAGAAGTGTAGCGTGAGTACATAATACAATATATCTACCTAGTAAGTATCCGGTCCAACCGCGAAGAAGTAGTGACGAGGGGTCGACTTGACACTTACTAAGGCTAATAATAATAAGTCAAATCATAACTAAGTATGGATTACAACAAATATACTAAACACAAAGCCAAGAGATGATAAATATAGTTTTCACTATTATTATTCCCAAGATTTAACATGCGCAAATAATGTTGAGTTCGTACGGCCCGAACCAACACAATAATATTTAAAATATGCACTGCCGAGGATCGAACGACGCGAACCATAGATGCATCTATTTAACCTGCTGAGGCGCTGGACCCGCTCCACAATAGGAAACACTTAAAGAAACACAAGTTTTTCAATAACAGTAAAGTGTCCTATTCATAACCTCTAATGAGTAAAGACTTATCCTTTTGGAATTCTTTTACAATTTATGGAACTACGATTTAGCAATCTAATTGACAAGTAAAGGCGCAATTACTTCATATATAACATGATAGGGGTCCTAGACTACCCTTACCTTAGCATGAATAGTAGTTACACACGGGACCTCGCCACTTCGTATGTACGTATCCCCCACATATACAATAGTTAATTTGCCTATGGGGAGATTTTCCTCTTGCAATGTTAGAAAGGAGACTTACCTCGTCTCAAGGTTCACTTCCCGACTCAAGAACATGCTCAAACCTCCAAATTTGGTGCCAAACAACTCGAAACTAGTCAAACATTATATAAATTAATCAATCTATGCTCAAAAGTTCATATCCCCACCATTAAAGTGATACCCAACCCAAAATACAAGATTCCTAAAATTTACCCCCAGGCTCACGTGCCCGGATTCCGGAAATTTACGAAGAAATTTGTTACCCATAATCATAGGAACATAAATATATGATTTCTACTAAGTTCCATAACTATTTTCGTGGTAAAAATCAATTTTTATTGAACCCTAGGTTTTTCATCTAAACCCATGATTCCACCAATTTTCATGTTGAAATCTAACCATAATCTATGTATTAAACTCACATTAAGTAGAAATTACTTACCTCAAAAATCTAGCTCGAAATCCCCTCCTTAAAAGCTCTCAAATCGCCCAAGAGTGGAAGAAAATGTGATAAAAATGGCCTAAGTTCGTATTCAATGAACCCTCTCTGCCCAGCGACTTTCACACCTGCGGTGCCTTGGTCGCATCTGCGGTCTTGCACCTGCGGCGAATGCCTCGCAAGTGCGCTTCTCCCTTGCCTGGCCAGGCTTCGCTTCTGCGGATACAAAGGACTGCATCTACGATCCTTTTCGCACCTGCGGTCACGCAGTTGCGCCCAACATTTCGCATCTGCAGTTCCTAGGCAACCATTGATTCCTCGTTTATGCGGATCGTGGATCGCACCGGGAGCCCGCACCTGCGGCTAGCGAAGCGCATGTGCGATTATGACAGATCTGGGGAGTTTCAGTTGTTTCTTGAGCTCCTAACTTGGTCCGACCGTCGTCCGATCGACACTCGGGGCCCCCCCGAAAAACATACCCACAAGTCTGGAGTCATAAAACAGACTCGCTCGAACTCTCAGAATGCCCGAAACAACACTAAAACTAAGAATCGTACCCCAAATATAATTGATTCAAACTTATGAACTTCAAATTCTTCCATTCAATTAAAATTCGTCGAAACGTACTTAGACTACTCGGAATGATTCCAAATTTTGCGTGCAAGTCTTAAATAACATTACTGAACTATTCCCGGTCTCAGAATTCTGTTTGGACCTCGATAACATCAAAACCCCCTCCAAACCAAATTTAAAGAACTTCAAAATTCTTCAAGAACCAACTTTTGATATTAGGCGCCGAAACGCTCCCGGGTCATCCAAAAACCAAACCGAGCATACGCAAGTTCAAAAACATCATACGAATCTATTGGAAACGTCAAATCCCGATTCCGAGGTCGTTTACTCAAAATATTGACCTAAGTCAAACTTAGACTTTTAGGCCAACTTAAGGAAACAATTGTTCCGATTTCAACCCGAACCCTTCCAAATCTCAAACTTACCTTCCCCGCAAGTAATAAAATGGTAAAAGCACATACGGGGAGTCTTATTTAGGGGAACGGGGTTCTAGAAAGCTAAATGACCGGTCGGGTCGTTACATTCTCCACCTCTTAAACAAACGTTCGTCCTCAAACGGGTCTAGAATCATACCTGGAGTGCTGAACAAGTGAGGGTATCTGCTCCACATGCCCTCTTCGGACTCCCATGTTGCCTCCTCGATTGGTTGGCCCCTCCACTGGACCTTCACCGCGAAAATCCTCTTGGATATCAACTGGCGATCCTGCCTATCAACAATGGCAACTGGCTCATCTTCATAACCCAGACTCTCATCTAACTTAATCGTGTTAAAGTCTAACATATGCGACAAGTGGATATGATACCTCCGGAGCCTCAACACGTGGAAAACCGGATGAACTCCCGATAGACCGGGAGGCAAAGCAAGCTCATAAGCAACTTCCCCAACTTGCCTCAACACCTCAAATGGGCCTATAAACCTTGGGCTCAACTTGACCTTCTTTCCAAACCTCATGATCCCCTTCATCGGCGATACTTTCAAGAGAACCTTCTCGCCCACCATGAATTATAAGTCACGCACCTTCCGATCTGCATAACTCTTTTGTCGGGACTGTGCTGCACAGAGTCACTCCTCAATCAACTTTACCTTTTCCAAGGCATCATTCACCAAATCAGTCCCATACAACATAGCTCTCCGCACTCAAACCAAACAGTGGGAGAACGACATTGCCGACCATATAAAGCCTTGAACGGAGCCATCTCGATGCTAGACTGGTAACTGTTGTTGTAAGCAAACTCGACCAAAGGCAAGAATCTATCCCACTGC
Organism: Nicotiana paniculata; assembly: GCA_005239505.1. Classification (NCBI taxonomy): domain Eukaryota; kingdom Viridiplantae; phylum Streptophyta; class Magnoliopsida; order Solanales; family Solanaceae; genus Nicotiana; species Nicotiana paniculata. The sequence continues at coordinate 55,901 of ML332936.1, read as the reverse complement.
CCTCCAAAGTCGATCACATGTGCTTTGAGCATGTCCTCCAATATCTGAACTGTCTGCTCCAACTGACCGTCGGTCTGCGGATGAAATGATATGCTAAGCTCTACGTGGGTCCCAAACTCACGTTGTACCGCTCTCCAGAAATGTGAAGTAAATCGAGGATCTCTGTCTGAAATGATGGAAACGAGCACACCATGCAGCCGAACTATCTCCTGGATATAAATTTGGGCCAATCTCTCTGAAGTATATGTAGTCATCATAGGAATAAAGTGTGCCGACTTGATCAATCTGTCTACAATGACCCAAACTGCATCAAACTTCCGCAAACCCGTGGAACCCAACTACGAAGTCCATAGTGATGCTCTCCCACTTCTACTCAGGTATGGTCATCTGCTGGAGTAGGCCTCCTGGCCTCTGGTGCTCATACTGCACCTGCTGGTAATTTAGGCATCTAGCCACATACTCGACTATGTCTTTCTTCATCCGTCGCCACCAATAATGCTGCTTCAGGTTGCGATACATCTTCGTAGCACCTGGGTGAATAGAATATTAAGAATTTTGCAACTCCTCTTGGATACTATCTCTCAGTCCATCGACATTGGGAACACATAGACGACCCTAGAGTCGCAGAACACCATCCTCGCCAATAGAAACTTCTTTGGCACTACTTTGTAGTACTGTCTCTCTGAGAACCAACAGGTGCGGATCATCATATTGTCGATCCTTGATCTGATCCAATAGTGAAGACTGGGCAACGGCGCAAGAAAGAACTCAGCTGAGCTCTAAAATATCCAACCGCACAAGTCTGTTAGCCAAGGACTGAATGACCAAGGCTAGTGGCCTCTCCTCAGCTTAAATGAATGCCAAACTACCCATACTCTATGCCTTCCCGCTCAAGGCATCTACGACTACAATCGCTATGCACGGATGATAAAGAATGGTAATGTCATGATCCTTCAGTAACTCAAGCCATCTACAGTGCCTCAAATTGAGATCCATTTGCTTGAACAAATGCTGCAAACTGTGATGATCGGTGTAAACCTCACAAGACACCCCATATAAATAATGCCTCCAGATCTTAAGAGCATGAAAAATCGCGACCAACTCCAAATCGTGCACATGTTAATTTTTCTCATGGGACTTCAGCTGACATGAAGAATATGCAATAACTCTCCCTTCCTGCATCAACACACAACCCAAGCTAACGCGTGAAGCGTCACAATACACAGTATACATCCCCGAACTGGAAGGAAACACAAGGACGGGTGTTGTGGTCAAAGTTGTCTTGAGCTTTTGAAATCTCGCCTCACAATCATCGGACCAACGAAATTGAGAACCCTTCTGGGTCAATCTACTCAATGGTGCTGCAATGTATGAGAAGCCCTCCATGAACCGGCGATAATAACCTGCTAACCCCAAGAAACACCTGATCTCGATCGTCGAAGTAGGACGAGGCCAACTTTGAACTGCCTCAATCTTCTCGGGATCCACCTTAATACCCTTGCCTGATATTACATGCCCCAAGAATGCCATGGAATCTAACCAAACCTCACACTTGGAGAACTTAACATACAACTTTTGTTCCCGCAAGGTCTGAAGAACCACTCTCAAATGTTGCTCATGATACTCCATGCTATGTTAGTAAATCAATATGTCATCAATGAAGACAATAACAAAGGAATCAATATAAGGCCTGAACACCCTGTTCATTGATGTTTAGCTTAAAGTGTATAGATCTCTATGTATATCGCCTCATATTTTACTTTTTTTTTTCGTGAGTTTTAGATGTTAAATATGATGATTTATATTAATTTGAAGTGTTTTTATGTTTAAGAACGATTCGGGGTCAATTGGGGGCGAAACGCACGAAATTAGAGCCAAAACGGACGAAACCGGGAAATCGGCGATTTTGGGTGCCACGGGTAGCGCCCAGCCCCACCTGTGGTGCTGTGGGCAGTAGCTAAATATGGGGCAGCGCACTGGAGGTGACGAGAATTTTTTCCTATTTTTTCCGGGACATGGTTATTTCGGCCCTAAACCTACCCAACATGTATAAAAGCAAGTCTAAGCTTATTTTTGAAGGGTGGGACGCCATTTTGGAGGAAGCGGAGAATTCTCAGTTTTCTTCATCTTTTTCTAGTATTTATAATTAATTAACAATTATGCAATTGTTTGACTTTAGCATGAGTGGCTAAACACCCATTGTTCTGGGGTTATGATTTAGCCATGAATATTGTTCTTCGACATTAGTTTAACCTTGATTATAGTTCACTCAATATATGATTGTTTCTTCAATTATGTGTTTAATTGCTTAATTGTCTGGCTAGAAGTTAGGTTCTATATACTATCTATTTTATGCTTGGGAAAGCCGTATATAGATTAGAGAAGAATTGATGAGAGCGCGATCTTAACCCTTCAGGGGAGTGGATTTGTGGTTAGGATAGGAATATACCTAGTCACCGTGCTTAATTAAACATCGTAATCTTAGTGCGTTCTAATAGATTAATTTCATAGGAATATAGGCGTTAATCTATTGAGAATAGGCGAGTAGTGCTTCGGGAGAAGGCTATGAGAGCATTTATCGATTAATTAGCAAACATGAGTGAATTATATGAAAGGGAGAGTTAATTAGAATGCAATACGAGTGGTGAATTGATCACAACCCTGGAATATTTGTCTCTACTGAATACACAACAATACTCTTGTTACTTGATAATTATTTATTTCTTAGAATCGTAGTATAGCATAGTCACATTATTGGATTTTTATTTTGTCTTGATTAAATAACAATTATAGTGAATTGTGAGTAGTCTACACAAGTCTATGTGGGTTCGACATTCGATTTATCATTATATTACTTGTACGACCACGTATACTTGCGTGTGCGTTTGGGACCAACATCCATCAAATCTATAAACGTCGCTGGGGCATTAGTCAAGCCAAAGGACATCACTAGAAACTCATAATGGCCATATCTAGTATGGAAGGCAGTCTTCGGAACATTTGAGTCCCGAATATTCAACTGATGGTACCCCGATCTCAAGTCAATCTTAGAAAACACCCTAGCACCCTACAACTGGTCAAACAAATCATCAATATGAGACAACAGGTGCTTGTTCTTAATGGTGACTTTGTTCAACTGGTGGTAATAAATGAACATTTGTATAGTCGCATCCTTCTTCTTCACAAATAATACTGGTGCACCCCAAGGTGACACACTCGGCCTGACGAACCCCTTTGCTAGCAACTCCTCAAGTTGTTCCTTCAACATCTTCAATTATTTTGGAGCCATACAATATGGTGGGATAGATATATGATGAGTGCCTGGAGCCACGTCAATACAGAAATCAATATCACGATCTGGCGGCATGCCTGGAAGGTCACAAGGAAACACATCGGCAAACTCCCGAACTACTGGTACTGAATCAATTGTCAGAGTCTCTGCGGTAGTATCCCAAACATAGGCTAGATAATCTAAGCAACCATTCTCGACCATGTGTCAAGCCTTCATAAAATATATAACCCGACTAGATGCACTGACAGATGAACCCTTCCACTCCAACCTCGGCAAATATGGCATCGCTAAGGTAACAGTCTTGGCGTGGCGATCAAGGATGGCGTGATATGGAGATAGCCAGTCCATGCCCAGGATGACCTCAAAATAGGTCATATCACGAAACAGAAGGTTTGCTCTAGTCTCATATCCACAGAATGTAACCACATAGGACCGATAGATCGGATCCACAACAACGGAATCGCCCACAATAGTGGACACATAAACAGGAATACCCAAAGACTCACGAGAAATATCGAGAAAATGAGAAAACAGGGATGACACATATGAATAGGTAGATCCTGGATACCGAAGCATCCCTACCGCAGATAGAGATAATACCTGTGATTATGGCATATGAGGCCACTGCATCTGGTATGGCCGGAAAAGCATAAAATCTGGCTAGAGCGCCACCTGGTTGGCCTCCGCCTACTTGACCTCCACCTTTGGGACGGCCTCTACCCTCTTGCCCTCCGCCTCTGGGCGGCCGAACAGCTGATGCGGCTGCTGGAGCTGAAATCATGGTCTGCTGACCCTGCTGCACTGCCTTACTCCAAAACCTGGGGCAATACCTCCGCACGTGGCTAAGATCCCCGCACTCAAAACAACCTCTCGACACTATGACCTACTACCCCGAAGAATCTCGTCTCATAATCGGTCACGGACATCTGACCCTACTGAAGTTGCTCAAACTGAAACCGTATCTCTTCCATCTAAGAGGGTGGAAGATACCTTTCCAAGAATAGGTGTGTGAACTGGTCCCAGGTCATGGGAGGAGAATCTGCTGGTCTACCAAGAAGATAAGACTACCACCACTTACGTGCGCTGCCCTTCAACTGAAAGGTAGTGAAATCCACCTCGTGAGACTCCAATATGCACATGTTATGTAGTCTGTCCCTGCACCTATCAATGAAGTCCTGAGCATCCTCATGTCGCTCACCCTCAAAGACCGGAGGGTGAAGCCTACTCCACCTGTCCAAAAGCTTCTACGGCTCGACGGACGCAATTAGTCTAGGCTCACAGCTGTAGCTACTGGCTTGGCTTCTCCTACGGGAAGAGTGCCCGAGGTATGATACACTGTAGATTCACGCCCAGGAGCCTGAGCAATAGGGGTATGTGCTCCCCATCCCGCCTGAGATGTGGCCGGATCTGCTGGAAGTAAACCGGGTCATGGAATCCATGAACCGTAGCATACGACCCATGACCTCCTAGAAGCCCGGTGGTGTCAAGAAGTCGGTCGGGGCTGGCTCTACTGCGGGCAACTCGCCCTGCTCCTAAACTATATGATCCTCCACTAGATCCGTTGGCGGCGCAACTGGGACAACTCTGGGACGTCCTCGCCCTTACCTCGGGCCGATGCTCTCTCCCGGCCTCTACCTCGGCCTCTAGCAACAGGGGGAGCAGATCCTCCAGGGTCTGGAACGTCAGCTGCGTGCGTTCTCACCAGCTGTGAGAGTATAGAAGGAAGAAACTTAGTATACCATCAACTGCACGATAGGAGATGAATAAAGAGTAGTTTCCTAACATCCTATAGTCTCTCGAAGATAAGTACGGACGTGTTCACATCGATCCACAAGACCCTATTAGACATGTCCATAACTTGTGAGACCTACGTGAACCTAGTGCTCTGAAACCATGTTGTCACGACCCAATTCCATATTAGGCCGTGATGGCATCCAACACCGTTGCTAGACAAGCCATCAACGAATAGCTTAATGACATTCCCGTTTTACAAATTTCCCATGTAGGGATTTTCCTTAATTTAAAATATTTGACGAGAGACCGATTTAAATTAATAAGTGAATCAAGTAGAAATGTTTAGAACCATAACAACAAAACCCGAAAAAAAATACAAGTCTACTAATACATGCCAAAATCTAGTGTCACAAGTATACCGGCAACTTAGTGGAATATACAAAGGATGTCTATCCTACTGTCCGAAAAAGAATAGACAGAAATAAAATAAAAGAGAGACTCTGGTATGCTAATGAACAGCTCGGAAGGACAGCTCACTGTGGAATCTCGAACCCAGATAAAAAATGTGCGCCGGATGCCTATCCGGATGCACCTACCTCATATCCTGCACAGTTAAGTGCAGAAGTGTAGTGTAGTGTGAGTACATAAAATAATATATATATATATATATATATATATATATATATATATATATATATATATATATATATATATATATATATATATATATATATATATATATACACACGCAGTAAGTATCCAATATAACCGCGAAGAAGTAGTGACGAGGGGCTGATTTGACACTTACTAAGTCTAATAATAACAAGTCAAATCATAACTCAACAACAAGAGATGATAAATATCCTTTTCACACTTATTATTCCCAAAAGTTAACATGCGCAAATAATGCGAGGTCGTACGGCCCGAACCAACATAATAGTATTTAAAATGTGCACTGCCAAGGGTTGAACGGCGTTAACCATTGATGCATCTATTTAACCTGCCGAGGCGCTCGGCCCGCTCCACAATAGGAAACACTTAAAGAAACACAAGTTTTTCAATAACAGTCAAGTGCCCTATTCATAAGCTCAAATGAGTGAAGACGTATCCTTTTGGAATTCTTTTACAATTTATTTACGATTTAGCAATCTAATTGAAAAGTAAAGGCACAATTACTTTAAGTATACCATGATAGGTGTCCTAGACTACCCTGATCTTAGCATGAATAGTAGTTACGCACGGGCTCTCTCCACTCCGTACGTACGTAGCCCCCACACATATATTAGTTAATTCGCCTATGGGGAGATTTTCCTCTTACAATGTTAGAAATGAGACTTACCTCATCTGAAGGCTCACTTCCCGACTCAAGAACGTGCTCAATCCTCCAAATTTGGTGTCAAACGACTCGAAACTAGTCAAACATTATATATATTAATCAATATATGCTCAAAAGTTCATGTCCCCACTATTAAAGTGATTACCCACCCAAAATGCAAGATTCTTAAAATTTACCCCCTGTCCCACGTGCCCGGATTCCGGAAATTTTCGAATAAATTTGTTACTCATAACCTTATGAACATAAATATATGATTTTTACTAAGTTCCATAACCATTTTCGTGGTAAAATCCCATTTTTATTAAACCCTAGGTTTTTCATCTAAACCCATGATTTCTACTATTTTTCATGTTGAAATCTACCCATAATCTATGTATTAAACTCACATTAAGTAGAAATTACTTACCTCACAAAGTTAGGTCCAAATCCCCTCCTTAAAAGCTCTCAAATCGCCCAAGAGTGGAAGCAAATGTAATAAAAATGGCCTAAGTCCGTATTAAATGAACCCTCACTGCCCAACGACTTTCGCACTTGCGGTGCCTTGGCCGCATCTGTGGACTCGCACCTGCGGAAAATGCCTCACAAGTGTGCTTCTCCCGTGCCTGGCCAGGCTCCGCTTCTGCAGATACAAACGGCTGCTTCTGCGAGCCTTTTCGCACATGCGGTCGCGGCTCTCGCACCTGCGATCACGCATGTGTTCCCAACCTTTCGCATATGCAGTTCCTGGGCAGCCCTTGATTCCTCGCTTATGCGTTTCGTGACTCGCACCTACGAGCTTGCACCTACGGCTGGCCAACTGCATGTGCGATTATGACAGATATGGGGAGCTTGCTCGAACTCTCGGAACGACCAAAACTCCACTAAAACTAAGAATCGCACCTCAAAACCAATTGATTCAAACTTATGAACTTCAAGTTCTTCCATTCAATCAAAATGTGCTGAAACGTACTTAGACTACTTGGATTGATACCAAATTTTGCGTGCAAGTCTTAGATGAAATTACAGAACTATTTCCGATCTCGAAATTCTGTTTGGAACTCGATAACACCAAAACCCGCTCCAAACCAAATTTAAAGAACTTCAAAATTCTTCAAGAACCAACTTTTGATATTAGGCGCCGAAACGCTCCCGGGTTATCCAAAACCCGAACCGAGCATACGCCCAAGTCCGAAATCATCATACGAACCTATTGGAACCGTTAAATCGCGAGTCTGAGGTCGTTTAATCAAAATATTGACCGAAGTCAAACTTAGCCTTTTATGCCAACTTAAGGAACCAATATTTCCGATTTCAACTCGAACCCTTCCAAATCTCAAACTAACCATTCCCGCAAGTCATAAAATAATAAAAGCACATACGGGGAGTCTTATTTAAGGGAACGGGGTTCTAGAAAGCAGAACGACTGGTCGGGTCATTACAAAAATGATGGCTAATGACTATTCTATTTTGCAGGTAATTAGGGAGGTTGCATGTATGACAAGTGTGAAGACTCTTTTAACACTTGTCCAAATATATTAGCATGTATGACAAGTGTGAAGACTCTTTTAACACTTGGTCAAATATATTAGTCCACTTGGTTTTAATATTAACAAGTGTACCTAGTCTTTCATGCATGAAGACACATGGTAGATTTGCATAGTCACTTGTCAAAGCCCTTCAACACTTGGCTTCAAGGCTTTATGCAACAAATCTATTGGAAATAGATAGGACACTTGTAAAATAAAAAGAGACATGACTATTTTAAAATTTTGAAAATACTCCCATAGGTTTGAGGTGAATTTCGGGGCTGATTTTGCTGTGATTTAAGGGTGTTTTGGTGTGGGATCTGAGCTAGTTTTTTTGGGTGACAGAAGGTTGCGAGAGAGACGGTTTTGCGGTGGCCTCAAGCAGCTCTTGCTGCTGCGTTTTTGGTACCGTACGTATTTCAATTGGTTTTCATGGATGAGTTGATTGACTCTTTTCTTTTTTCTTTTTTCTTTTTTAAGAAGATGGGAAACGGCCCTTTTTATTTTTGCCTTCGCTTGAACCTTTTCCTAATTTCCCTCCTCTATTGTTTTTTCCCTTTTTCCATTCATTGTATTTTGTCTCCCCCCTTTTCTATATTCTTCAAGTGTGTGATATTTGTAGTCAAATCCCATAAGTTCAAACTGTGTGTGTTGAATCTGTTGATGGAGGGGATACCGTGGACATGGGGAGTGAGGTGTGCTGTGAGGAGACATGAGTGTGTGTGCTAGTGTAAAGTGATAGGAGAGAGTGGGGATCATGGGGTGAATAATTGTTAAGGAAATCAGATTTTTTAGAAGAAGTTTAGTAAAAAAACTGTGTAATTTTACTTCATGCATCTTTTTCCTTTTTTAAAGATAAAATGAAATTAAAAATAAGATATTGATCAACCACTTATTAAAAATAAGCTAAAAGTTTATAATATCAAGATTAGATCTAAAAAAATATTTGCACTATAATAATATAGAATAGGTATGATAAAAAATTAGTTATTCAGATATATCAAATGAAGATTCAAAGAATATGTCTGATTAGTAAATAAACATGAAAGTCTTCAACTTTCTATCCAATACTATACATGATGTCAAATCATTAATGTGTTGACTTTTCATTGGTCAAATATGAAATATCAAATAGATTGAATATCTTACATTAGCATATATTTTGGACTCGGCAAAGTTAATAAAAGTGGTAATATTTTTAAAGGGTCGAGGGTGAGTCCCAGTATAATTTTGCCTATAATGTCATTTGTGAGGGTAAAACGATGGATTCAAGTCCCAATGCACCATTTACGAGACGGGAGTATTAGTTTTGGTGCACTATGATAACACAAAAGTTGGGTTCGAGTCCCAACTAATTATAGCCTAACATACTTTTATATGGGTAAAACATTGAGTTCGAGTTCTAATGCATCATATTAATGATATAATGATGATTAAGAAAAAATAATGTATTTTTCATGAAACAATCATGAAGTTTGTCCCACTTGATTTGATTCATTCTTGAAGTGAATCCGGTAGCGGTGTATAATAAGTCTAAATGAAGACAAGTGCTTGATAAATGAACGCGAGTGTGGCAAAGACCCAAATAATAATAGTCATCATTATGTTAATTATAAAAAGAAGAATAACAAAATCTCAAAATAATCCTTCAAAAGGTGAAGGCAATGTGTATCAATATGGTCTGTGAATATGAGGCAACCCCAGATAAGAATATGCTCATGCACGGTTGGATAAATACCACAACTCACCTCTGAGGGAGGTTTGAGCAAAATAAAGAGAATGAATATTATCGTGTGGTTGCATGAATATGTCATCGGTCGCGTACTTATGATATGGTAAAAAATATATTTTGTCAGGCCTTACCAAATATTATTAAAGGCAAAAGTAAAGCAAGAAATGAGTCTTGCCTACAGTAATGTTTACCATGACAATAATAACATGATTTTCTCCGTGAAAGAGATATTCATCATATGAATGATGTGAAGAAAGATCTTATAGTACAAAATGATTTGAGAGCTCCGAAAGAGAAAGTCTATTACTTTTTTGGAGGAATGAAATTGATTATGAATAAAGAATTATATTATAGCAAGTCTCAAAGAAACTTATTGAGTTTCCTGACTTTCCTCCTATTTTTACTACACAAATATAAGCATGATGATGGAATCACATGCCACAGTAAGTTAGAGGTTTACTGAAATAAATATCAATTAGACCGGTTAGCCATTCCGGTTCAATTATGATGTGAAAAATTGACTGAGAATTCACATTGGCATACATAGAAGAATTAGGAGGTTTTTCGAGAATTCTCTTGTGTTGTTTATTCTCATGATATACCAGCTAAGGTTGGGATTAAATTCCTTGATTTCTAAAACGAATAAAAGGTTATATATATATATATATATATATATATATATATAATCTATGATATAGTCACGTGTACGTATATAATCATCTTGCAATTTGACTTTTGCAAGGTTGCTCGCTCAAATTATTAGAGTATAGTTGCATATAGTAAAATTATAATGATTTATCTTGATGATGTTGGTTGGTTTAGAAAAAATTGTATACCTTCGATTATAGCTAAATCATTAATTATGAGAATAAAACACCCAAAAATTGGTATGCAATATTATTTAATATGTAGCAGCGTTTGTACGCACCAAGATAACAAATTATCATGAATTCTTCCTATCACAATTGATTCAGCTTCAGGAACCAAATAATATATATATATATATATATATATATATATATATATATATACTATATGATTTAATTGTTCCATTACAATGCACAATTAGAAATGGGTATCCAAAGAAAGTTGAGGATATGTGTTGGTGATCCTAACATAACGGGGAGAAAATTGGTGATAGAATTTGAGACCAAGTTTTCTATTAGTTTCCACAGATTGTACATACACAATAGAATGTAAATAACACTGAGAACTTTTACGTGAAAAATTTTCGGCTCAATGGGATTTAAAACCACGACCTACACTTGCAGGATTTCAACTTCACTATGAGCAACTTTTAGATTATAAACTATGTAACCTAGAAATTAACTACTTAATCCCTCACTAACTTGTAACACTCCTATTACAAGCCACTTTATAATACACCTATTATAAAGACTTCAACACATGACTAACTCTAGCCACGACGCAAACACTAAAGTTACAACTCTACTAAGGACATACAAAAACTTGATGTAGGAACTGGTCCGTAACAGCGGTGTACTTTGTTCTTAATGCACTGGAGAATTATTTTTCTTGATAATCAATCACTTGGAGTGCTTGAGTAAATTCTCTAGTGTTCAACTGATGTTTTGTTATGAGATTAATGTTAATATAACATTAATGACATCACTTGAATGATGTAAGCACGTAATGGTGAAGGTTCTTCCCAATGAAAATGACTGCTGCACTGTGCTCTGTTTGCGTCTGCATTGCAGTCAGTCACTTTTTAGATGTGGAGAGTTGACTTCGTACAGTCACTAGGGGAACTCAATATCATCTGTTCCCTGTGTTGATTCTTTAGCTTCTGAAGTTCTAACAACTCTCTCCAGCTTGAGTCAGGTTGTTTTCATGTGCTTGAGAGTGTGTACCAAAAGTTAATCAGGTTCCTTATCTGGTTCTCGATAATAAGTTTGTTAGATCATCAAAACACAAAATAAAGGTACTTATAACCTATCAATGGGCAACTGGAATGTTATACATGAAATGAATTATCTGGATCTTCGTACAAGAAAATATGAACTTGAAGTTCAAGAAATAATTTATTTGCAAATATTGTTAGGCGCATTTGCTAGCTCAAAGCTAAATATCATACTAGCTACAAATAGAATAAAGTACTTGATGGACAGAGTCTATGGCACGCATGAAGCATAATAGACAAATCGGTTTCAAAGATAAAACTATTTAAAAAATAGGAGTAGGACCAAATGATAAGATGGCATAATAGTAAGGCAAGTGCTCCAGAAGAGCACTATAACATAACACTTCATAAGACCTCATAGAAGAGGCTCAAGTACCTGAAAATAATGAGATAAAGAGATCTTGATAAGTTATTTCTTTATTAAGCAATAGTTGGAACCGATGTAAAAATGATCGTCGACGACATTTTTGATATAATGTAGCGCTCACTATTATATGACAAGGATCTTGAGCTCAAATATGTTTGAACGTGGATAGATAAATGAATGGCCAAATGAAAAATACGCAATGAATATTGACTTCATCTGAAAAACGTAAAGTTTTGGATGGATAGTTGTGATAACCCAAAGGGTCATTTTACAAATTAAGACTCTGTTCCAAGCTCATTTGCCTTAAAAGACTAATTTTAATTATCTCGATTTGCGTGCATAATCCGGGCGTAAAACCGGAAAGCTATTATGTAAAAATATGAGAAATAGAAATTTTTGGAATTTAAAAAATTTGGTTTTAATTGACTTTGTTCAACATTTTGAGTAAACGGACCCAGATCTGTGTTCTGACGATCTCGGGAGGTCCGCAGTAAAATATGGGACTTGGGCGTATGCCCGTATTTTGGTTCCAGATCCTGGTATAGATTTTTTTATAGTATTTAAGTTCTATCTGTTAAATTTGGTGAGAATCGAAGTTGATTTGACGTGATTCGGACGTCCGGTTGAGAAATAGTGAAAATTTGAGTGCTCTTGAGAAAAATCGCACGAGCAAGTCCGTATGATATTTTCAGACTTGCGTGCCTGTTCAGTTTGGAGCCCTGAGGGCTCGGGTGAGTTTTGGGTAAGCTACGGGATGGTTTACACTTAAGAAATTATGCTGTCATGACTGTTTCTGGTGCGCAGGTAAATTGTTCTTTGCGTTCGTGATGCTTCACTCGTGAACGCATAGAGTAAAATTTCACTGGGGTTATTGTGTTCTATGAGAATGCGTGACCTTGGATGGGAACGCGAAGCACTGGGGGGAGACCCTTCGCGAACGCGGGCAGGCTCACGCGAACGCAGTGAGTTAAGCGGGCCCGGGGGAGGGGAACCCATTTGTTCTATGCGAACGCGCCTGGTGGGCCGCGAACGCGAAGGCCACTGGGCCAGAACACTATGCGAACGCGGCAGGCCCATCGCGAACGCGATGAAGGCCTGCCCAGCTATATAAAATCAATTTTTAAAACGGGCAGAACCTATTTTCTCCATATTTTCGAACTACAAATACCTAGAGGCAATTTTCTTCACACAAATTCATCCCCAAAGTGTTGGTAAACAACTCTAAACTCTTATCTTTCAATTATCCAATGTTTTTCATCACTTTCTAATAAAAAATTAAGATTTTCCATGGTAGAAATCGAGGGTTTGGGTAGAATTAGAGAATTTTATAAAAATCGAATTTTGACCTCGAATTGGGGTCGGATTTAGAAACTGATTGCATATTCGGGCTCAGGGGTGAATGGGTAAACGTAATTTGGTCCGAATCTCGAGTTTGGACCAAGCCAGCCCGGGGTCGAGTGTTAACTTTTTTTTAGAAAACTTAGGAAAACAATGATTTTTCAATAAATTTAGTTCCTTTAGCATAAATTAATGATATTAAACTAATTATGATTAGATTCGAGCGTTTTAGAAGAAAATTCGAAAGGAAAAGCGGTAATTGAGCAGTGAGTGGCCTGCGAATTTGAGGTAATTTCTTGGTTTAACCTTGACTTGAGGGAATAGGAATCCCCAACTTAAATGCTATATGAATTTACATGTGTGTGGTGTATATGTGAGGTGACGAGTATCTATGCACCACTAAATTATTTGTTGAACATGGTCCCTTCCTTGTTTCCAATGATTTGCTTCCGGGATTAGTTGTTTCATGATCATTGATGTTTATATGTCTATTTGGATTCGTTAATTTATTGTTAAGTATTGTTTCGAGAATTTTGGAAGTGTTGGATGTTCTCTTGGTTTTGTTATGTTATATAAGGATTGAGATGGATATCAGCGTTACGATATGTATATAATTTTCGGTTGGTTTCACTGGGAAATGATAATTGATGAGGTTTATGAGTTTTACAGCTTCGGCTAACAATTGTTGATACAAAAATATTGTGAAAGGTTTGGCCTGAATTATGAAATTTTTCATAAATAAACTGATATGATATGTCTGGTGGGAGCGGGTTGCACGCCGCAACAAGGAGTGATAAGGCTGGACATGTGGGATCGGGTTGCCTGCCGCAACAGGAGAAACAAGGGTGATATATATATATATATATATATATAGGGAGGAGCAATAAGGGTGGACAGATGGGAGCGGGTGGCGCGCCGCAACAAGGAGCGATAAGGGAGAAAAACATTATATTTTACTGATTTCAAAAATAAGGATTTGGAGAACTCTGGTTTTATTAAAAAGGTTTTCATACTCTGATTTTTACTGTGATTTAAATCGAAACTTGGAAAATTTGAGGAGTTGATTATAGCTGATATCTTAAAAGAATTATCCGAGTTGTTTTTTATATACTGTTGCAAGTTACTGGTTATTTAGTTTATTATTATTATTTCTTTCTTGGTTTATTATATATTGTTCATAGGTTATATTTTTAATGCCCCACGGCAGCCTCGTCACTACTTCATCGAGGTTAGGCTCGGCACTTACTCAGTACATGGGGTAGGTTGTACTGATACTACACTCTGCACTCTTTTGTGCAGATCTAGGTACCGGATAGTGTTAGGAGATTTTAGTAGATGACATCATCGTTCGGAGACACGAGGTAGATCTATTGGCGTCCGAAGATTCCTTGAGTCTTCTCTTTACTTTATAGACGGTGTTTTATTTCATTCAAAATAGATACATAATTCTTTTAGCCATTATTTGTAGTATTCTTAGTGGTTCGTAAATTGTGACACCAGACGCTGGGTAGACTTATGGTTATATATGTTTAGTTCGAGGTTCGGCTTATTTACTCGGTTATTATTATTATTATTAATGGAGCTACTTATTGGGAAATATTAGATTCAGTTTATCTTTAAAATTGTTCTGTTATGTATAGGTAAATTTTAAGAGGAAATGGTTAATTAAATTTCTAACATTGGCTTGCCTAGCAAGTATTGTGTTAGGCGCCATCACGAACCCGTGGGTTGGGAATTTTGGTCGTGACAAGTTGGTATCAGAGCACTAGGTTGCATAGGTCTCATAATTCACGAACAAGCTTTATAGAGTCTGAGGGATCGGTACGGAGATGTCTGTACCTATCTCCTAGAGGCTATGAAGTTAGGAACAAACTTAGTTTTTACTTCTACTCTGTCGTGCGATTTATCTCAAATACTGATTGAAATCTTCTACTCTCTCGAAGATGGCGAGAACACATGCTTTTTTTCCACTGACCAACAATCTGGTCTTCCAGCAGCAGCAACTCCATTAGGGGCAGAGGCCGAGGCCACGTCAGAGGCCAAGGCAGGGGCAGGACTCAGCCTGTTGCTCATATTGTAGCCCCAGCTGCGGAGCCCCAGATTGAGATTGATGGGGGGGGGGGCTTCAGCTCAGACCGTTCCAGCTAGACCAGCTCAGGTCCCAGAGGGGTTTATTGCTACCCCGATGCTTTAGGATGCTTTTGTCTAATTAGTGGGCCTTATGGAGAGTGTAGCCCAGACTGGCGCAATCTATGTTGCAGCAGCCGCATCTCCGGCTGGAGGAGGGGTCCAGACTCCTATTACCCACACTCCTGATCAGACTACTCCTCAGATCCAGACCCTAGCAGCCAACCTAGTTGGGGTAGTTCAGACAGTTGTTGCATCCCCGATTACTAAGGGGGCAGCTATGACTTCCGATGCTTTGTGTAGATTGGACAGGTTCATCAAGATTTTCCCTGTTCACTTCAGTGATGCTACTTCAGAGGATCCTCAGGAATATTTGGACAGTTGTCACGAGGTTCTTCGTAATATAGGTATTTTGGAGACCAATGGGGTTGACTTTGCTGTATTTCAGATGACTGGTTCCGCTAAGAAATGGTGGAGGGATTTTTTGTTGACTAGACCAGCTGGGTCACCAGCTCTGACTTGGAATCAGTTTTCTTACCTCTTTTTGGAGAAGTTTTTGCCTATCACTACTAGAGAAGAGAAGCGTCGTCAGTTTGAGTGTCTTCAGTAGGGCGGCATGACAGTTACCCATTATGAGAATCATTTTGTGGATTTGGCTCGGCGTGCTATTCTTTTATTGCCCACAGAGATAGAGAGGGTTAGGAGATTTATTGAGGGCCTTGCCCAACCCATCAGATTGCAGATGGCTAAGGAGATAGGGACTGAGATTTCATTTCAGGATGCGGCCAATGTAGCGAGGAGAGTTGAGATGGTTCTTAGACTGGGAGGTCAGGGGTCAGACAAGAGACCTTGCCAATCCGGTAGATTCAGCGGTGTCTCATCTGGAGGCGGATGTACTCAGGGTAGAGGACATTTAATTCAGCACTTCAGACATCCCATGGTGCCTCAGGTGGTCGTGGCTCTTACTTGCCTTATTCTAATCAGTCAGTCCCTATAGTACCTCCTCTTTAGAGTTATTATCGTGGTCAGCCTGTTCGTCAGGGTCAGCCTCAATGTCAAGATGGGTGTTATGAGTGTGGTGAGTATGGGCACATTCGGAGATCTTATTCGAAATTTTTGGGTAATCAACCTCAGTACCAGAATTCTCATGCTATAGTTCCGGCGCCAGCTGCAGCACCACCTGCCCAACCAGCCAAGGCTAGGGGTCAGGTAGTCAGAGGTAAAGGTCAGAATGTTAGAGGTGGAGGTCAGCATGCTAGAGGTGGAGGCCAGACTGCTAGAGGTGGAGGCTAGACCGTTAGAGGTGGAGGACCACCTGTCAGGGGTCCTCCTGATGACACAGTTCAGGGTGGTGGGGCCCAGTCCTGATTATATGCATTTCCATCTAGACCCGAGGCAGATTCCTCCGATGCAGTTATCACATGTACCATTTCAGTTTGTAATAAATATGCTTCAGTTTTGTTTGATCCGGGGTCTACTTATTCTTATGTGTCATCCTATTTTTCCTCGTATTTGGTTGTGCCCCACGATTTCTTGAGTGTCCCTGTTTATGTGTCTACGCTGGTGGGGGATGTTATTGTTGTAGATCGTGTATATTGTTCGTGTGTAGTCATTATTGAGGGTCTTGAAACTAGTGTAGACCTCTTGCTTCTTGACATGGTCGATTTTGATGTCATTTTGGGCATGGATTGGTTGTCACCTTATTATGCCATCTTGGAATGTCACACCAAGACAGTTACTTTAGCCTTTCCGAGATTTCCTCAGTTAGAATGGAAAGGGACTCCTGGTCATTCTCCCAGCAAAGTGATTTCTTATGCCAAGGCTCGTCACATGGTTGAGAAAGGATGTTTGGATTATTTGTCTCATATCTATGATTCTGATGCCGAGGTTTCTTCAATAGAGTCAATGCCTATTTTCGGGAGTTTCCCGAAGTGTTTCCTGCAGACCTGCTAGGGATGCCACCCGATAGGAATATCGATTTTTGTATTGATGTAGCTCCGGGCACTTAGCCCATTTCTATTCCTCCATACCGGATGGCCCCACCAGAATTGAAAGAATAGCTGCAAGACCTTCTTGATAAGGGTTTCGTCAGGCCTAGTGTCTCGCCCTGGGTGCACCGGTTTTGTTCGTAAAGAAGAAGGATGGATCAATGAGAATGTGTATAGATTACCGGCAGTTGAATAAAGTTACTATCAAAAATAAGTATCCATTGCCGAGAATTGATAATTTATTTGATCTGCTTCAGGGTGCCAGTGTGTTTTCAAAAATTGATCTGAGATCAGGCTACCATCAGTTGAAGATTAGGGCGTCCAATGTTCCTAAAAGAGCCTTTCGGACAAGGTATGGGCATTATGAATTTTTGGTGATGTCTTTTGGCTTGACTAATGCCCCGGCAGCCTATATGGATTTGACGAATCGAGTTTTCAAGCCTTATATGGATTCCTTCGTAATTGTGTTCATTGATGATATTCTTATATACTCCCGCAACCAGGAGGAGCATGAACAACACTGTTACGCCCCATGTTTTCGTACGTCGAAATACGCCACAAGTGAATTGATATAAGATCAGAAATGAGATGTTACTTGTTACATCTCGCATTTTCGTACGTTAAAAGTTTCGTCTTCAGTTAATCGACGTAGACTCAGGGATGAGATTATCTTGAGGTTAACGTAGTTATGCTATTTATAACAAGCGATAAGTAAGTGCCATGAAGGATAAAGGGTACACGAATTAAAGAAAATGAGTAAATTCGTGAAGGTGAGAGGGGAAGCAAGTCAATGAAAATGAGTTTTCGTCCAAGTTTGGCATGTTGGGATAAAATACGGATCGAGCAATAATACCCGGTATTTATGAACTAGTACCATACAAGGTACCACATGACCATGATAGTAAGGTGTATAAGGTATGCTAAAAGTGGGTAGTATTTTAATAATTTGAGATAGTTCTTAATTATGTGGGTAATTGGTAAATTATAGGTTAGTGGGAGATTAATTAAAATTTGGATAATTAAATATTTTAGATAACTTAGCCCTCCCAAAAACGTGGCATCATCCACCATGATTTTTAAAGTGACTACGAAGTCTTACATAGGTGGAAAATTTAGGGAATTAAGTGGCTTACTCATCTAATAAGTGGGCCACACCCACTATAAGAAATTTCCTACAACTAGTGCTATGTCTTACTTCCTAATATCTAAAGATCAAAAATTAAAGAGATGAGTTTGAGGGGTTGGTCGAAATCTAATCCCTCAAAGAGCAAATATCCCATATCAAAAATTACAATCAAAAGTGAATATGCTTTGAGATCAAAAGGTGTATGCCTAGATATCAGATGAGATGAAAAGGGCTAAAATATGGGATTAGAAGATTGATTTTACAATCAATGGGCGTGGGAATAAGGTCAGTTTTGTGTTTGTGTTTGTTGTGTTTCTTTGTGTTTGGGCAGTCACTAGCTCAAAAGGGAATCAGAAGCTTCATTTGGGTGAAGATACGAATGAAGATTTATCCAAATTAACATTGTACTTAGAGGTTGAATGCTACTTAAAGGAGTACGGTGCAACCTTTTTCAAGAATATCATACGGATTAATCCCTACTCTAGGTATGTTAAGGCTATCTCTTCTTTCTTTTTGGCATGATCCAAATAATACAAATGAAACGAGCAAAATACGCAACTCTTATAAATGACTCTATTCATAAAAATACTAGGGGTGTCTATATTTTGATTTCCCATGTGAATTATTATTATATCTTTTGTTCATGGGTCTCAGAAAAATACGTATTTGATGAAGTTATCCGAAAGGCATATTGAGTTTTATGGCATTCCAAGAAAATTTAATAACGTATTTCTTATGCATTTCATGCATTTATACATGTACATTGACCCATGACTCAGACGGCGTTATATACGCGTATATGTGTGTATATGTATATGGGAAAAGGTTACGGCGTTATATACGCACCATCACTTGATCAGCTGGTATACGTTGATGATTTGCCCACAGTGGCCGAGATGTTATGATGGGATGCCCTCAGAGGCCTGATGATGTTATGAAATGTGTACCTATGCACGACATGACATTCGTACACGTATGCATAACGTTATACATATTTCATGATTTACAGAATTATCCAGACTTACAGGTTGAGTCAGTTACTCTATATTTCTTCCATGTCTGTTATGTACTTATTTATGTGCCTTACACACTCGGTACATTATTCATACTGACGTCCCTTTTGCCTGGGGAGGCTGCGTTTCATGCCCGCAGGTATAGACAATCAGTTTGATGATCCTTCTTAGTAAACGAGATTGGCATTCAACGAAGGATCGGTAAGACTCCACCTCATCCGAAGTGTAGCCGAGTTTATAAGTCAGCGTGTCAGAGTTTTGCTATAGATTTATGGGTAGGCCGGTACCATGTCCCATTTGATGTCAAATAATCGTAGAGGCTTTGTAGATAGAGTTTCATTTTATACAGTATGTCACAGGCCTTGACGGTCCATATGCATTCATGTTTTAAGAAAAAATGGTTCCGTGATACAATATTTTTCCACTTACAATTGTACATTAAGAGTTGTGGCCATGTTGGCCCATGATAGTTACAAAGAAAAAAAAGGGCTTGCAGAGGGGTTCGCTCGGGCCAGTGTGGCACCGGGTGCCAGCCACGCCTCCACAGGTTTGGGGGCGTGGCAAAGACCTCTGTATAACACTCTAGACTTTGAAGGATAATCAGTTGTATGCAAAATTTTCAAAGTGTGAATTCTGGTTAGATTCAGTAGCTTTCTTGGGTCACATCATATCAGCATATGGTATTCAGGTAGATTTTAAGAAGATAGAGGCAGTCAAGAACTGTCCTAGACCCACTTCAGCCACGGAAAGCAGGAGCGTCTTGGGTTTGGCAGGTTACTACCGTCGTTTCGTGGAGGGGTTCTCATCTATAGCAGCCCCGATCATGAGATTGACTCAGAAGGGTTACCCATTTAAATGTTTGGATGAGTGTGAGGCGAGCTTCCAAAATCTCAAGACAGCCTTGACTTCAACACCGGTATTGGTGTTACCATCAGGTTCAGGATCTTTCACTGTATATTGTGATGTTTCCCGTGTTGGGTTGGGAGCGGTATTGATTCAAGAGGGCAGGGTGATAGCATATGCATCTCGACAGTTAAAGATTCATGAGAAGAATTATCATGTCCATGACTTAGAGTTGGCAGCCATTGTTCATGCATTGAAAATATAGAGGCACTATCTTTATGGCGTGCCATGTGAGGTTTATACAGATCATCGTAGCCTCCAGTACTTATTCAAGCAAAATGATCTTAATTTGAGACAGAGGAGATGGTTAGAGTTATTGAAAGATTATGACATCATTATATTGTATCATCCGGGGAAGGCCAATGTAGTGGCCGATGCATTGAGTAGGAAGGCAGTAAGTATGGGCAGCCTTGCATTTATTTCAGTCGGTGAGAGACTGTTAGCTTCAGATATTCAAACTTTGGCTAATCAGTTCTTGAGGTTGCATATTTCGCCCAGCCATATTCTAGCTTGTACAGTTGCTCGGTCTTCCTTATTCGAGCGTATCAGAGATCGGCAGGATGATGACCCGCACTTGATGGTCCTTAAGGACACCGTTCGGCACGGTGGTGCCAAGAAGGTTATAGTTGGAGATGGTGGTGTTTTGAGGATGCTGGGTCGTATATGTGTTCCTAATGTTAATGGCCTTCGTGAGTTGATTCTGGAAGAAGCTCACAGTTTTAAGTATTCTATTCACCCAGGTGCAGCCAAGATGTATCAGGACCTGCAACAACATTATTGGTGGTGAAAGATGAAAAAGGATATTGTTGCTTATGTGGATCGTTGTTTGAATTGTCAACAGGTGAAATATAAGCACCAGAGACCCGGTGGGTTACTTCAGCAGATAGACATTCCTGAGTGGAAGTGGGAGCGTATCACTATGGACTTTGTTGTTGGACTCCCACGGACTCAGAGGAAGTTCGATGCCGTTTGGGTTATTGTGGATAGGTTGACTAAATCAGCACATTTCATCCTAGTGGAAAGTACTTACACTTCGGAGCGGTTTGCAGAGATATATGTTCGAGAGATTGTTCGCCTTCACGGTGTGCCAGTGTCTATTATTTCTGATCGAGGTACGCAGTTTACCTCGCATATTTGGAGGGCAGTTCAGCGTGAGTTGGGTACACTGGTGGAGTTGAGCACATCATTTCATCCTCAGACGGACGGGCAGTCCGAGCATACTATTCAAATTTTAGAGGATATTCTTCGCGCTTGTGTTATTGACTTCGGAGGTTTTTGGGATCAGTTCTTGCTGTTAGCGGAGTTTGCTTATAATAATAGTTATCAGTCGAGCATTCAGATGGCTCCTTATAAGGCATTATATGGTAGACGGTGCAGATCGCTAGTTGGATGGTTTGAGCCGGGAGAGGCTTGGTTATTGGGTACAGACTTAGTTCAAGAGGCCTTAGATAAGGTCAAGATTATACAGGATCGACTTCGTGCAGCTCAGTCTAGGCAAAAGAGTTACGCCGATCATAAGGTTCGAGATGTAGCATTCATGGTTGGAGAGAGAGTATTACTTCGGGTATCACCCATGAAGGGTGTTATGAGATTTGGAAAGAAGGGTAAGTTGAGCCCTAGGTTTATCGGACCATTTAAGATTCTTGATAGGGTGGGAGAGGTAGCTTATAGACTTGTGTTGCCTCCAGGGTTGTCCTCAGTTCATCCGGTATTCCATGTATCTATGCTTTGGAAATATCATGGTGACCCGTCACACGTGTTAGATTTCAACTCTGTCCAATTTTAAAAAGATTGACTTATGAGGAGGAGCCGGTAGCCATTCTAGACCGGCAGGTTCGTCAGTTGAGATCAAAGAGTTACCCTTCAGTTCGAGTGTAGTGGAGGAGTCAGCCTATTGAGACAGCTACTTGGGAGTCCGAGTCGGACATGCAGAGTAGATTTCCCCACTTGTTTGCCAATTCAGGTAATTTTCTATGTCCGTTCGAGGACGAACGTTTGTTTTAAAGGTGGAGATTGTGATGACCCAAAGGGTCATTTTATGAATTAAGACTCCATTCCAGGCTCATTAGCCTTAAAAAGACTAATTTTAATTACATCGGTTTGCGTGCGCAGTCCGGACGTGAAACCGGAAAGCTTTTATGTGAAAATATGAGAAATAGAAATTTTTGGAATTTAAAATTTGGTTTTAGTTGACTTTGTTCAACATTTTGAGTAAACGAACCCGGATCTGTGTTTCGACAATCCCGAAAGGTCCGCAGTAAAATATGGGACTTGGGTGTATGCCCGGAATTGGATTCCGAGGTCCCTAGCCTTAGAGATCAATTTTTGAAAGAAATTAGTTTGCTGGATTTTTAATGAAATGAAGAAATGAATTAGTGTTTGAAACCATTGGTATCGGGCCCGTATTTTGGTTCCGGAGCCCGGTACAGATTTGTTATAGTATTTAAGCACTATCTGTGAAATTTGGTGAGAATTGGAGTTGATTTGACGTGATTCGGACGTCCGGTTGAGAAATAGTGCAAATTTGAGTGTTCTTGAGAAAAATGATGAGTTTTAAGGTTAAATTCATAGTTTTAGATGTTATTTTCATGATTTGATCGCACGAGCAAGTCCGTATAATATTTTTAGACTTGCGTGCTGTGTTTGGTTTGGAGCCCCGAGGGCTCGGGTGAGTTTTGGGTAGGGTACGGGATGTTTTACACTTCAGAAATTATGCTGTCATGACTGTTTCTGGTGCGCAGGTAAATTGTTCTTCACGTTCGCGATGCTTCACTCGCGAACACGTAGAGTAAAATTTCACTGGGGTTATTGTGTTCTATGCGAACGCGTGACCTTGGATGCGAACGCGAAGCACTAGGGGAGACCCTTCGCGAACGCGGGTAGGCTCATGCGAACGCGGTGAGTTAAACGGGCCTGGGGGAGGGGAACCCATTTGTTCTATGTGAACGCGCCTGGTGGACCGCGAACACGAAGGCCACTGGGCCAGAACAATATGCAAACGTGGCAGGCCCATCGCGAACGCGATGAAGGCCTGCCCAGCTATATAAAATCATTTTAAAAACGGTCAGAACCTATTTTCTCCATATTTTCGAACTACAAAAACCTATAGGCGATTTTCTTCACACAAATTCATCCCAAAGTGTTGGTAAATAATTCTAAACTCTTCTCTTTCAATTACCCAATATTTTTCATCACTTTTCAATCAAAAATTAAGAGTTTCATGGTAGAAATTGAGGTTTGGGTATAATTAGGAAATTTTGTAAAAATTGAATTTTGACCTCGAATTGGGGTCGAATTTCAAAATTAATTGCATATTCGGGCTCGTTGGTGAATGGGTAAACGTAATTTGGTCTGAATCCCGAGTTTGGACCAAGCGTTCCTGGGGTCGGGTTTTAACTTTTTTTGATAAAACTTAGGAAAATAATAATTTTCAGTAAAGTTAGTTCCTTTAGCATAAATTAATGATATTAAACTAATTATGATTAGATCCGAGTGGGTTAGAGACAAATTCAAAAGGAAAAGCGGTAATTGATCAGTGAGTTGCCTGCGAATTTGAGGTAAGTGCTTGGTTTAACCTTGACTTGAGGGAATATGAATTCCCAATTTAAATGTTATGTGAATTTACATGTGTGTGATGTATAGGTGAGGTAACGAGTATCTATGCAACACTAAATTATTTGTTGAACATGGTCCCTTCCTTGTTTCCACTTGTTTGCTTCCGGATTAGTTGTTTCATGATCATTGATGTTTATATGTCTATTTGGATTTGTTAACTTATTGTTAAGTATTGTTTCGAGTATTTTGGAAGTATTTGTTCTTCTCTTGGTTTTGTTATGTTATATAAGGATTGAGCTAGTGTTACGATATATATATTTATATATATATAATTTCCGGTTGGTTTCGTTGTGAAATGATAATTGATGAGGTTTATGAGTTTTACAGCTTCTGCTTACAATTGTGGATACAAAAATATTGTGAAAGGCTTGGCCTGAATTGTGAAAGTTTTCGTAAATAAACTAATATAATATGTCTGGTGGGAGCAGGTTGCACGCCACAACAAGGAGTTATAAGGGTGGACATGTGAGATCGGGTTGCACGCCGTAACATGAGAAATAAGGGTGATATATATATAAGGAGGAGCAATAAGGGTGGACATGTGAGAGAAGGTTGCGCGCTGCAACAAGGAGCGATAAGGGAGAAAAAAAATTAAGTTTTACTGATTTTCAAAAATAAGGATTTGGAAAACTCCAGTTTTATTAAAAAGGTTTTCATACTCTGATTTTTACTGTGATTTAAATCGAAACTTGGAAAATTTGAGGAGTTGATGATAGCTGATATCTGAAAAGAATTATCCGAGTTATTTTTTATATACTGTTGCTAGTTACCGGTTATTTAGTTTATTATTATTATTATTATTATTTCTTTCTTGCTTTATTATATAATTTTCACAGGTTATATTGTTAATGCCCCGTCGTAGCCTCGTCACTACTTTGTCGAGGTTAGGCTCGGCACTTACTCAGTACATGGGGTCGGTTGTACTGATACTACACTCTGCACTCTTTTGTGCAGATCTAGGTACCAGACAGAGTTAGGAGATTTTAGTAGCTGACATCATCGTTCGAAGACACGAGGTAGATCTGTTGGTGTTCGCAGATTCCTGGAGTCTTCTTTTTTACTTTATAGACGCTGTTTTATTTCATTCAAAACATATACATAATTCTTTCAGCCATTATTTGTAGTATTCTTAGTGGTTCGTGAATTGTGACACCAGACCCTGGTAGTCTTATGGTTATATATGTTTAGTTCGAGGTTTGGCTTATTTACTCGATTATTATTATTATTCATGGAGCTACTTAATGGGAAATATTAGATTCAGTTTATCTTTAAAATTGTTCTATTATGTATAGGTAAATTTTAAGAGGAAATGGTTAATTAAATTTCTAACATTGGCTTGCCTAGCAAGTATTGTGTTAGGCGCTATCACGATCCTGTGGGTTGGGAATTTGGGTCGTGAAAATAGTCCAAATACCTGGAAATATAAAGCTGGTGGGGGTGGTACGAAATTTTTCATAAATATCCTGGCATTGATTATATAGATATATGTTTTCCTGTGCTGGATGCACTCGCTTTCAGATTTTAGTCAGGCAATACTTTTAATATGCGTATAATAAAAATCTTTGAAGGATTTAAATTGTTATGAAGCACATAAAGGTTCAAGAAAAATTTATTGTAAAGCTTCAACAATCCTTATATGAAATATACGATTTATTTTTATGTCTTAATGCAATTGGTGTACTTATGTTTCTTGCTAGAATAATGAGTATATCATTATGCTAGCAAGATTTAAATTTACTTTTTAATGGATATACTAGAATACGATTAATATTATATTGAAAAGGGAAATCATTGATAAAGATTTGTTTATCCAAATAAAAATATTATCAAGGTTTTTGTTGGTTATGCAAATGCATGCATTTCCTAAAGTTCGTTTTTCAAATAATATATTTTCATACGAAGGAGATGTGTGAGTTTTCTTTGAAAAGAATATTTTAATAATATTGAAGACAATGTTGCTTGTTTATCTCAATTGAAAGAGGAATATATTGAAGGAGACAAAATAAATCGCATTTCACCAAAGTTATTTATCAGACACAATCTTCAACAGAATGGTGAAATAGATGTTGTACAAACTCGTTTGCTTATTATTTGGTGGATCTATTCAATGAAGCATTACCAACCTAAACCTGTGAGAAGTTAAGATACAAAATTAGAATGCATCATTTTCGAGAAATAAAATGATGTTTTCATCAGGGGGCGGCAAATAACGTTGTATTCTTTTTTCTTTAGCAAAGGTTTTCTCCCATTGGGTTTTCCTGGTAAAGTTTTTAATGAGACAACAAATAATGTGTATTACAAGATATGTGTACTCTTTTTCTTTCACTAGGATTTTTTTTCCAACAGTGTTTTTTTCTAGTAAGGTTTTAACGAGAGTGTTATGTAATATTTATTATGGTAGTTGATGTCTATAACTCCAAAAGAAGTTACTCTCACTACTCTTGTCCATCGTATAGTTAACCTCCCATTTGCTTCTACCCATTATGATTGTAACTCTCACACATCTATAACTTCCTCACGATCTTCCTCGATGATCTTAACGATTAATACTATATTCATGACACCCTTTGGTGTTCCTCAATGTAAATCTATATAGAGATACATATGAGAATACTCGAAGAATAAGAAAGTTCTCTCCTTTTCTCTTGATTTATTGTCTATTTTCTTGTATTATATTGTTACTTTGAGCCTAATTTTTTAATAGTAAAAAAAGAAGAAGAGTTTTTTTCCCGCTTATTTTCTAGTGTGTCTATGAAATAATACTTTATTCGCCTACGTTTCTACCCTTTTAGCAATTGAATTTGTCTTAATATTTTTGACGTTTTTAAAAATAAAATATTGTTTATTACTTTTTCCTTTCAAATCTACACTTGCTTTTCGATTAATAAAATATCAATTAAGTTAGATCTTTATATATATATATATATATATATATATATATATATATATATATATATATATATATATATATATATGTTTTAATGTATTCCTTAAGGGATACTATATGAATCTCAAAAGAAAAGTAAAATGGGGTAGAAGGAGTACTAGATTTACTGGTAATTAGTAATAGTATAATATTTACACGTCTATCCCATGTTTTATTTCTCATTAAAAACCTTAAATTGCATTGATTCAAATAATGTTTTTCACAGACAAAGGAAAAATCTGGCGGCATCAATCACTTTTGATTTCGAATTTTTATGTAGAGTACTACTTTGGCAACTGAAATTTCACCCCAAAGTTTGAAATAATACTGCAGCTTTGTTTCTACTTTCTACAACTGATTTTATGAGTGCTTTATTGCTCTATCATATCAGAACCAGACACACTTGCCTTCACAACAAGCTCTGCGCTTTGAACATTTACTTCAGCACAATCTCAGTCCAATGCAGACAACAGCAGCCCATAAACCGCCCCTTTCAATGCCTACAGCACCACCAAGAACAAGAAATCTCTGGGTTTCATCAAAAGGGCTTCTCCAAAATCACCCAACAAATTGTTGGAAGGGTAGTTCATGCAGTTTGTCTAAAGGAAGAACCCCATTTGAGCATTTTCCATTACAACACTTTGATCGGTATGTATTCGAAATTTGGGAACACCGAAGCTGCTCGTCATGTGTTCGATTTAATGCCCGAGAGAAATGGGGCGTCTTGGAATAATATGATATCTGGGTATGTTAGGATGGGTCTTTACTGGGATGCTGCAATTCTTTTTGTTGAAATGTGGGGTTTTGGAATTCAACCAAACGGGTATTTTATAGCTAGCTTGTTGACTGCATTCAGTAGATTGGAAAATATGGTTTTGGAAGGATTTCAAATTCATGGATTGGTTATGAAATATGGTTTGTTGAATGATGTTTTTGTGGGCACTTCTTTTCTCCATTTTTATGGTATATATGGACTACCTTTTAGTGCTAAAAAACTGTTTGAGGAAATGCCTGAGAGGAATGTTGTTACTTGGACTTCCTTGATGGTTGCATATTCAGATAATGGTTATCCAGAGGCGGTAATAGATCTATACCAAAGAATGAGACATGAAGAGGTGTTTGGTAATGAAAACACATGTACTGCTGTTATTAGTTCTTCCATAGCTCTTGATGATGATTTTTTGGGTCATCAAGTGCTAGGTCAGGTTGTAAAGTCGGGATTTCAAGACAATGTTTCTGTATCAAATTCTCTTATTTCCATGTTCGGTAGCTTTGGTTGCACTGAAGATGCCTCTTATATCTTCGAGGGCATGATCGACCGTGACACTATATCGTGGAATTCGATAATTTCAGCACTTGCATATAACCAATTGTACGAGAAAGCGTTCAGGTCCTTTTCTGAAATGCGTCACGTGCACGACGATGTCAATTCAACAACACTTTCTGCATTGTTATCTGTTTGTGGAACTATTGATTGCCTAAACATAGGGAGAGGTGTTCATGGTTTATCGTTGAAATCGGGATGGGATTCTAATATATGTGTCTGTAATACTCTTCTCTCCATGTATTTGGAGGCTTCGAGGCCCAAAGATGCGGAAAGTTTGCTCTTTGCCATGCCAGCAAAAGATGTGATTTCGTGGAACTCCATGATGGCTGGTTATGTTTTAACAAGTAAGTACTTCAAGGCTTTGGAAGTGTTCGCCGAACTGCTTCACTTGCAAAGAACAGTTAACTATGTGACTTTCGCTAGTGCTTTGGCTGCGTGTTCAGATGGTCAATTGCTTGATGAAGGAAAAACAGTTCATGCTCTTGTAATTGTTCATGGGCTCCATGACAATTTAATAGTTGGCAATGCATTAGTCACCATGTATGGAAAGTGTGGTATGATGTGGGAGGCTAAAAAGGTATTTCAAAAAATGCCTGACAAGGAATTAGTCACTTGGAATGCATTGATTGGTGGCTATGCAGATAATAAGGACACACTTGAGGCAGTGAGAAATTTTAAGTCAATGAGAGAGGAAGAGAATTCTCCAAATTACATTACTTTGATTAATGTTCTTGGTTCTTGCTCAACTGAAACTGAGCTGCTGAAGTATGGCATGCCATTGCATGGACATATAATTCTGTCTGGTTTTGAGACAAATGAATACATAAGGAACTCTCTCATAACAATGTATGCCGACTGTGGTGATCTCCATTCAAGTAATCTTATCTTTGATGCGCTACTAAATAAGACATCAGTGACCTGGAATGCTATGCTTGCCGCCAATGCTCGTCTTGGTCTCTGGGAGGAAGCGTTGAAACTTCTTCTCCAGATGCAAAGGGAAAAACTGGAGTTTGACCAATTCAGCCTCTCTGCTGCACTCTCAGCAGCAGCAAACTTGGCATCATTGGAAGAAGGTCAACAGATTCACTGTTTAGCTACTAAACTTGGGTTTGACTCAAATTCTTTTGTTGGAAATGCTACAATGGATATGTATGGGAAATGTGGTGAAATAAATGATGTTCTGAAAATATTCCCTGAACCAAATATGCGTCCAAGATTGTCTTGGAATGTATTAATATCTGTTTTTTCCAGACATGGATTTTTCCAGAAAGCTAGGGATACTTTTCACGATATGGTAAAGCAAGGTTCAAAGCCAGACCATGTCACTTTTGTCTCTCTTCTATCAGCCTGTAGTCATGGTGGTCTAGTAGCTGAAGGTCTTAGATATTTTGCTTCTATGACTTCTGAATTTGGAGTCCCAGCTGCCATAGAGCACTGTGTTTGCGTAGTAGACCTTCTTGGAAGATCTGGAAGGTTCCCTGAAGCCATAGCTTTTATTAAAGAAATGCCAGTGCCACCAAACGACTTTGTTTGGAGAAGCTTGTTGGCAACATGCAGGATGCACGGAAATACAGAACTAGGAAAGGTAGCAGCCGAAAATCTTCTGAAATCTAACCCATCGGATGACTCAGCTTATGTTCTTTATTCAAATATCTGTGCAACTTCGGGGAGGTGGCAGGACGTTCAGAATGTGAGAGCTGAAATGGAATCACATAAAGTAAAAAAGCAGCTTGCTTGCAGTTGGGTCAAGTTAAAGAACCAAATTTGCACCTTTGGAATCGGAGACTTGTCTCACCCGGAGTCAGAGCAAATATACAGGAAGTTGACAGAGCTGAGAAAGAAGATTCAGGAGGCTGGTTATATTGCTGATACAAGCTTTGCCTTGCATGACACTGATGAAGAACAGAAGGAGCAAAATTTATGGATGCATAGTGAAAGACTTGCACTAGCATATGTCTTGATTAGTACTCCTGAAGGTTCAACTCTTCGAATATTTAAGAACCTTAGAGTCTGTGGCGATTGCCATTCAGTTTTCAAGTTCGTAAGCAGCATTGTTAGGAGGGAAATCATATTGAGGGATCCTTATCTGTTTCACCATTTTACTGGTGGCCAATGTTCTTGTGGTGATTACTGGTGATAATGGTGTTAGTAAAACCAAAGAGTGCCACTGATTCCGTCTCATTAAATCTTCCAAAGCAAAAACAGCCTAAGAGTTGCACTAGTATTCCCATTTAGTTGTGGAATTTCAGCCATGGTCCGTGGGGAAGCAAAAGGCCAAACATGAAGAAATAAAAGTCTGCAAAAGAATTATCAGTAGATATCTACATGGATAGAAACAAATAAATGAACATAGGGCAAATGATTTGAACTCAGTAAAAACACACTTGTGAAAATAGGGAGGATGACAGGAACTGACCCAATTAGAGCAGTTAAGGACCTTGACATAAAAGACTGATAAGGCACGAAAAGTTCCATAATATGCAACAAAACAAGCTTGGAATATATATATATATATATATATATATATATATATATATATATATATCAAGCTTATTCCGGTAGTTCTGCTACTAAATCTCTCTCTCTCCCTTACTGGTCGAATCGTGTTGAAGGCAATAGACATTGTTTGGAATTAATTGGATAATTGTCGCACCCTTTTTCTACCCAAAAAGATACGTATGTTATGAAGTATTGGGTTAAAAGAGTTTTTCCATTTGAATTGATAAATTTGAACATAGATTATTTTATTTACAGAGTCGTCACTTGGAATTGATTTGTCGGTGTTCCAAGTCACCTTATATATGAATCCTTAGTCAAAGGAAGTTTTGACTCTAATTTTATCGGTTCGCGAAAATAATGTTCGGGTAAGGAATTCTGTTGACCGGAGAGAAGGTGTAAGGCATTTCCCGAATCTCGTGGTTCTATCACGGTCGCTTTATTGACTTGAATTAATTTTGGACAAATTGTGATTTATATAATTTTCATGTTTTTCCTATGTCTGCTTTTATTGCTTGATTATTAGAATTATTAAAGAATGACTTGGATAATATTACGTTGTCATAATCACGCTACGCAAGCGAATGCGTGATCGAAAATAAAATTGAATTAACTTATCATAATCGTGCCTCGCAAGTGAATCCGAAGTCATGACAATCAATTATTTGTAGTACTTTTGAGAAATTAGTACCTTTGTGCTTGAGGAAATTAGTTTAGGAAATTATTAAATGCCACTATCGCGCTACGCAAGCGAATTCTCGATTATAGCAAGCGATTAATTAAATTAGAAATTAATTAAGATATTGAGATTATTGAATTAATTTATGAAGTGTTAAACATCACATTACACCAACGAATTCGTGAAAAAAGTTAAAGTGCGCGTACTAATTACCTAGTGTTTAAATACTAAGGCGATTAAGTTTTCATAATATTATAATTATATAGGAAAAAATCTAATTCTTATTGAAATTAAATGGTGGAAACATGACACTTGAAAGTTTGGTCCAACTTGTTATATTAAAGAATGGGCAAGCTTTGTTATTAAAAGAAAAACGGGCCAACCCTTCTTGGTATGGGAATTTCTTGTTCCTACACATTATTTGAAATTTTATTACCAAAAATATTTATGTTTAGTTAATTACCCGACCTAAACAAGTTTAGTCTACAAAACATATATGTTCCACCTAAAAGACCGCCAGTCCATTATTAGTGCCTACAATCAAGGGATTTAGTTATATTTTTTTCCTTTTTTCTCTCCTCTTTCCCCTTTTCTCTCTAGATCTTTCACCCTTCCAGCAATTTAAGCCAACTACTGTATCCCTTGATTTTAGTTTCCAATTTTGGTAAAATAAATACAGCAATTCTGACGTTTTGAAAGCAGCAGGAAGACGTTTAGATAAATAGCTTCATTTTTTACTTCAATGGCAGCAATGGTAGTCATGCTTTAACATAATATTCGTTGGGATAGTAGTGGTCGATATGCTAATTTTCATGTCGACAAAATTGTGATAAACTCAGAGTCAAGTTACGACGCATTACTTTCAGCCATTACAAAGCATCTATCAATTGATATACAATTACAACTTTCATGCATTATTTCTACCCGATTATATACAACTACAATATCATACTACTTAAGTACACTTTTTATACAAATTTTTTACAATATGCCTTTTGTATATTTTATATCTGATTTATATATAGTAAAAGTAAATTTCATACAACCAGTTATATATTATACAACTTATCTACCACTTTCATACGTTATTTCTACCCAGTTATATATAACTACAAATACAATTTTTATACAATATGTCTTTTGTATATTTTATATCTGATTTATACATAGTAAAAATAAATTTCATACAACTAATTATATATTATACAACTTATCTACAACTATCATACATTATTTCTACCCAACTATATACAACTACAATATCATACAACTTAAATANCGTAAATATAGTGCATATCACGTCTTCTTCTTCTTCTTCTTCTTCTTCTTCTTCTTCTTCTTCTTCTTCTTCTTCTTCTTCTTCTTCTTTCAATCTGAAATTCAGCCAAAATCAAGTCTAATCTTCACCAAAACACCCTCAAAATTGAGATATCCCAATAATTTGCAACAACACCTAATCCAAATAAATAATAATTTTTGAAAACTCAAATTCGAATTCAAAGCTTTTTAATGGCTGTCAATGGTGGAGAGTCAAACACCTTCAAAATTTATTTATTGACAATTTCAATTTGAACACAAATTGTGCAACATTACTGGAATTTGAACACCAATAGTGCAACACCTTCAGCTCTACATTACTGAAATTTCAATAAGCGTAGAATTGATGCTCTCTTTTTCTTTGCTCTAGATTACTGGAATTAGGGATTGAGAGGAATAAAGAGATACACACACACACACACACACACACATATATATATATATATAGAGAGAGAGAGAGAGATGGAGAGAGAGAGACGGAGAGAGAGAGAGAGCGCATGATGGAGAGAGAATAAGAATGCGTAATAATTGATTCCTAATATAAATTGATACTCATTTAATTCCTAAAGCGTCTATAATTGGTAAAATTGTATATATGATGTAATTAAATTGAAACTTGAGTAGGAGGGTAATAAAGTTACAAATAATGTATAAGAAAAAATTCCTATTGGTATTGGCCGAACTACAAGGAAATGGGCCAGCTGAAATTACTTAAAGAAAAAAGAGCCTGCTGGCATGCTTATCACGAAACGGGCCTGGCTGGATTTAAATTCACTTGGCCCATACGTATTAAAGTCTAATTTGCAACTACAAATAGGGAGGAATTAAAGAATAGTCAGATTTATAAGTGTCATTCAAAAATAGTCACGGTTTCAAAAGTAATCAAAATTTAGCCATTTTTCATGTAAAGATAAATCTGAACGAAAACACTGTTCAAAATCCGGAAAACACTCCAGCATAATATACTTTGCTAGAACTCCAGTATAATATACTGGAGTTCCAGTATACATATGTTGGAACTCCAGTATATTATACTAGAGTTCTAGCAAAGTATACCGGTGCAGCATAATATGCTGGAAGTTCATACACAAGTGCTCGAATCTCCAGTATATTATGCTGGAACTTTCCGCGTGTTGGAGTTCCAGCATATTATGTTGGAAGTTCATACACAGGTTTACCGAACTCCAGTATATTGTGCTGGACCGGTCCTGTTGCAGCAAAATAATGGATGTTTTCAATGACTTGGTAAACGCTGACTATTTTTAAATGACCAGTCCAAAAACTGGCTAGCCCGTGCTATTTTTACCTACAAATAAGCTAATAACCCACTAATGTTTTGTTTTGCACCTTTTATTCTTTTTACTCTAAGCTCAAATCTTAATTAATTCAAATTAAACTCTCAAGGCCACATGTATCTCTTCTTTCCCCTTTTTGACTTAATAATTGCATATTAAACTAATGAAAACTTATAAATACCCTTCCCTATTGAAACTGGACTAAAGGAGATAAACAAAGCATGCTAACTTTTTCCACTTGAGGCCTTAAAACAGTTGAGCTACGAAAATTAAACTGGAAAGTAAATCCTCTACCGTTGAGAACTAAAAACATTAGACAAATCATTCCTCTTTTACATAACCTCATAATAGACAAATAAAAAGAAGAAAATGAGGATGTAAACTAACTCTTGAATCGACACTTCTCTTTAACCATAAAATTCCAGCAACTGTCAAGGTCTGTTTAGCTAATCTTAACTATAACTGAAGCTAAACGAGATAAAGATGCAAGTTTTAAACACTAATACATGCGAGAATCATACTCATACAACCATTCACAGCAAATAAGCTAAAACTAAGTGCTAAAAAAGCCACTCAACTAACGGAAATGGCTTATCTATGCTGTCCGTTAAAAGGTCGGCCTATCCATGCAACTACCGTTATGTTTTTGGCCTATTCATGCCTCTAACGTTATACTTTTGGCCTATTTATGCCATTGTTCACTAACGGTCCAATTTTCTGGTTTTTAAATAATAAAAATTAATTTTTTAACCGCACATTTACCACCAGTCTTTATATTACTGGTTCTTCTTTACTTAATCCTATATTTTTTAACCCTGATTATGTATAATTAACCATGCCCAACCCGATAAAATCCAACCATCTTTTAACCCAACCCTTAATTCCTTGTCACGACTCAAAATCCAACTAGTCATGATGGCACTTAACCCAACCCCGTAAGTAAGCCAGTTAACAACTATTCAATTTAATGAGATTTTTTAAAACAAAAATGATAAAATAACTCAACCTTAATACATTTCCCAAGGACTGCTAGTACAAATCATGAGCTTCTAAGATTTAGATATTTACAAAATGAATTGATATAAACACAACATTGGTTTCAAATAAATACAAATCATTGTAAAAATCACTGATTCGGTTTCAAACTGAACAATGATTTTTTCAATGATTTGTATTTATTTGAAACCGATGTTGTATTTCAATTTATTTTGTAAAAATTTAACTCTTAGAAGCTCATGATTTGTACTACCAGTCTTTGAGAAATGTATTAAGATTCGGTTATTTTATCATTTATTTGTCTAAAAAAAATCTCATTAAATTGGATAGTTGTTAATTGGCTTACCTAGCGGGTTGAGTTAGAAGCCATCACGACTAGTTGGGTTTTGAGCCATGACAAGGAATTAGGGGCTGGGTTAAAAGATGGTTGGATCTTATCAGGTTGAGCATGGTTAATTATACATAATCAGGATTAAAAGAAATGTATGGTCAAGTAAAGAAGAACCAGTAATACAAAGACGCATGACAAATGTGAGGTTGAAAAATTAATTTTTATTATTTAAAAACCAGAAAGTTGGACTGTTAGTGAACAATGACATAAATATGCCAAAAGTATAACGTTAGTGGCATGAATATGCCGACCTTTTAACGGATGACTTAAATAAGCCATTTCCGTTAGTTGAATGACATTTTTAGGTCTTTTCCGTTATTTCTATTTTTCAAGTGTCTTGTTTGAGAAGATTCTGATTCATATGCATGATACTATATAGCAGATTCTTACTCGGACACAAACAGATTCTTAATGTAGTAAATATTCAATAAATAGCTCAGGGACTTCATATTTTTCATTTATGTTTAAACAAATTACATTGTGAGTTGAGTGGAATACCTAGTTTGCAGGAAGTTCAAAGCAACGATGGAAAATTTGTGTATTCACTACGAACAGAACAGCAGTCACAAAACAGAGCAGCAGCAGAGAGAACGAAGCAATGAAACCCAAGGATATGCCCATAATTGACGGACGAACTAACCCATAAAATTCAGCAACTTTCAACAAGGAAAGAACTAGTAAACTAACTTAAGAACCTATCTTTTGGACAGTTAAAATCTCCAAGTACTCACTCAAAAGGTCTCAAATTTCAGCTTACTTTTCTTGATCTTGAACTGGTTTTTTCCTCTCTTTTAAGTTGTGTGTTTACTTAGAGTGTCCAACGTCGCCGTTAGGCACGTCAACGGTGAACTAATCATGTATTTATTCTTTTTAATAATTTTAAAGTAGCTGATTTTTATTTATTAAGAAAATAATTAGTGGAAAAAATTATAGTAAAGTAAATCATAAACCAATGAGAGAGTCAATAAAGTGAATTTAATACTCAAAACTATAAAGTGTCTACTAGAATACTCTCAAAACCCGATGTCACAAGTGTATGAGCAACTAGTAGAATATACAAAATCTCCTATACTACTGTCTGGAATAAGATAGACAGAAAATAAACACAAAAGAGAGACTACGTGTGCTGTAGAACGGGCACAGAGAGCAGCTCACCCTATGCCTCGGGGTAATGGAGGTGTGCGCCTAAATGACTGCCAGATTCACCTGCCTCAGATCCTGCATGATTAGTGCAGAAGTGTAGCGTGAGTACATAAACAACCTGCCCCAGTAAGTATCTAGTCTAATCTCGAAGAAGTAGTGATGAGGGTCGACATCGACACTTACTATGGGCCAATAAATAAAGTACAAAAATTCTAAATAAGAATGTAATATATCAATAATAGTAACACAACAAAAAACCATAAATAAGTGATACTTTAACTAGAAGTCAATTGAAAATCTCCAACTAGCACATACTAACCTCAACAAATACGGGCCATCAAGTAAACTATAATTTCTCAAGCAATGAAAGTAATATCAAGTGTAATCAGACTCTAAGCATTATCACACGTGATTTATATCGAGGTCGTACGACCCGATCCTGAATAATGTGTACACTGCCGAAGGTCGACCGACGCGAACTATAGATACATCTATTATATTACTATACAAGGAGGCATAATTTCTACTAACGGTCAACCCGCCAAAACTCAAAGTAGATGAAATTCGATCTTTATGAATCCTTTATCAAGTTTCAATATAATTTAAGCACTTCAATTAGCAAGTATAGTGAAATTAATACAAGTATGACATGATAGAATCCTAAAACTACCCGAAAATAAGAATGATTTGTTGCTATGCACGGACTCTCATCACTTCGTGCATACGTGACACCCACAATTAGTAGCAAATAGTAATTTAAAACACCTATATGGTAAATTTTCTCGTATAAGGTTAGGCAAGAGACTTACCTTGTTTCAAAGTCCACTTTCCGGTCCCCAAATCACTCTAAAAACCTCAAGTCAATGCCGGACAATCCGAAACTAGTCAAATATTATATAAATTAATCAATATATACTCAAAAGTTCATAATTTAGCTTCTAGAGTCATAATCCAACACAAATTGGAAGATTCCTAAAATTTGCCATCGGGTCCACGTGGCTGGATTCGGGAAATTTTCGAAGATAAATATTACCCATAGCCTTCCGAACCCTAATATACAAATTCTAATCAATTCCATAAATATTTTCGTGGTCAAATCCCAATTTTACCTAAATCCTAGTTTCTTCACAAAATCCCATCAATTTCACAATTATTCCTTGTTAAATCTACCTATGATCATCGTATTTAGCTAAGAGATTGATATGGATCACTTACCTCTTGATGTTGATGAAATCCTTCCACAAAATGCTCTCAAAATCGCCTGAGACCAAGTGGGAAATGAGGAAAATGAAGCTAAGTCCCGTAATAAAAAGCCATTGCACCAGTCGCAATGCGACATCTAGTTTGAAAATGGTATGGTCGCAAATGCGACAAAGGCGTTGCAAAAGCGAAGCTTGACCAACTATGCCTCAGTCGCAGATGCGACACAAAGGCTTGTAAATGCGAACCATGGCATCTCTCAAAAGCGGAAGAAAACTCGCAAATGCGAAAAGTGCTACGCCCAGATGACTTCGCAAATGCGATAAAATCCGTTGTAAATGCAAACCCATCAGTGCCAGCCCAACCTCGCAATTGTGCACCCTTCCTCACCAATGCGAGGTTTGCAAATGTGAACAAGATCTCGCATTTGCGAGACCTAAACCATAAGTTAAAACCCAGCAGAACTGAAGTTCTTCCAAACACTCCGAACATCGCCTGAAACTCTCCCTAGCGCCCAGGGCTCCACACCAACCATCCATACAAGTGTAAAAATATCACACTAACTCGCTCGCGCGATCGAAACACCAAAATAACATCTAGAATGACAAATCGGACTCCAAAACGCATGAATTCAACATGAAACTCAAGAACTTCTAAAAACACTTCCGCGCGTCTGATTCGTATCAAATCAACTCGGAATGACTCCAAATTTTGAGTACAAGTCATACATCACCATACAGAACTATTCCCAGGCTCGAAATTCCAAACGGACCTTGATAACGCCAAAGTCTACTCCAAGCCCAAATTTAAAGAACTGGAAAACCTTCAAGGTTCCAACTTTCATCATTAAGCGCCGAAACGCTCCCGGGTCATTCAAAACCCGATCCGAATGGTCGCCCAAGTCCAAATCATCATATAAACCTATAGGAACCTTCAAATCCTAGTTCCGAGGTCGTTTACTCAAAACATTGACTCAAGTCAATCTTGGACATTATGGGCCATTATTAAGGAACTAAATGTTCCGATTTTAACCCGAACCCTTCCAAACCTGAACCAACCATCCATGCAATTCATATAACAGTAAAAACATATACGGGGAGTTTAAATTAGGGGAACGTAAACCTAGAAAGCAAAATGACCACTCAGGTCGTTACATTAACTAGGATATTACCCCAAAGGGGATTAAATGCTAACTTGAGCAGCAAAGACGTGTCAAGGACCTCGAACAACAACTGTCCGACCTTGGAACGCTCGTTTCATTTTGGTAGACGCTAAGGTGGTTTAGGGGCAGCAATAATGGTGGTGGCCGGAGGTTGGCACTGAGGTTGTCGGCCGGTGGTGGTGTGGAGATTCAGGGTAAATCTCTAGGGATAGTGTAGATCTCCCCTAGGTCTACAGGTTTATGTAGGTTTTGTGGGGTGTATAAGGTTAAAACTCGTCGAATTTAAAGACAGCGGCAACTAGGGTTTGCGATTTAGGGGTAGATTTGGTGAGATTGAGGGTGATTTTGGGTTTGGATATGCGTAGAGGATGAAGAGAGATTGAAGTCTCCAGTAAGCTGCAGCGACTACACTAATGATGAGGCAGGTAATATGTACATGGATCTTCACACGAAAAATATATGCAGGAAAAGGCGTGAGTATACCACAGTGGTACCCAGTAAGTACCAAGCCTAACCTCAGTCGAGTATTGACGAGGTCAGGTCAGGGCCCTACTGAAATTTATATAACATAAGGCAAAGCAAATATGAAATATCGCAGTAAATAAAGACTGAAATGTAACAAGGAAGAAATCATGGAAAAACAATAGCTCAGTACACAACAATACAACAGGGGATCTTCCAAGATACCGTCTCGTAGTCCCAAACGTAAATGTGCAGGGGGATCTCCTGAAATACCGTTCCGTAGTCCCAAAGTAAGTATACAAGAAAGAGGAATCTTCCGGAATACCATTCCATAGTCCCAAAGTAAATATGCAATACAGGGGGATCTCCCGGAATATTGTTCCGTAGTCCCAAAGTAAATATGCAGCCAAACAATGGAATTCAATAGTTACAATACGAAATCTTACAATTTAACCTAAGAACAAGTTAAGGAAAGCAGGTAAAACCACTAAACATACTGCACGTAGTTCAAGTAAAAAGTTAAGGCAAGTAGGCATGCTTCCTTAGTTTAACAGAATACTACACAAGCTAATAAGTTCAAATAAGAGAAAAGACAAGTTACTATTTAGTGAAAATCGAGTTTTACAACAAATAGCCTGTATATGTACTCGTCACCTCACGTACACGACACTCATATATCAACAACAATACTAATCCTAAGGGGAGTTTCCTCACACAAGGTTAGGCAAAATACTTACCTCGAACCAAGCTCAAATCAATCCGAAATAATGCTCTTTCCACGAATATCCGACTTCGAATGGCCCAAATCTAGCCAAAACAAATTACATAACATAAATATAACTACAAGAAACTAATCTAGCGAACATAATCAAAGTTAAAGCAAGAAATTGGAAAATCGCTAAAAAAGCCACCCCGGGAGCACGTCTTGGAAACGGGTAAAAGTTACCAAATATGAACACCCATGTACTCACGAGTCCAACCATACCAAATTTGTTCAAATCTGATACCAAAATCCAGGTCAAAACCTCAAAATTCGTCCTAGAATTTTTTCTTAAAATTTTCCCAATTTTCCACTCCAAATCCCTAATTAATTGATGAAATCAACAATGGATTAATGGAAAACAATCAAAACCGGGTTAGGAATCATTACCAAATAACTTCCTCTGAAAACCCTTCAAAATTTTGCCTAAATCCAAGCTCTCCAAGTCCCAAAATGAAAAATGAGATCAACCCCTCAAAATTTCCCCTTTTCTACCCAGCGATTTCGCTTCTGTGAGCCCAGAACCGCATCTGCGAAATTTCCATTGCAGGTGCAGATTTCACTTAAAACTCATCGCCCGTTTCTGCGATCAAAAGGTCGCACCTGCGGACCCATGTCCGCTCCTGCGATCCCTCCAGCGCATCTGCGAGCATCAAAGATGTGGAACTCACCTCACACCTGCGACCCCAAGCCAGTCCTTCCAAATCCGATTCTACGCTTAATAATCCTCACGTGCGGCCACGCACCTGCGGTTCCCTCACCATAGGTGCAAAAACACTAGAAACCAGCAACATCAGAAATTCTTGTAAGTCCAATTTTCACCCGTTAAGCACCCAAAACTCACACGAGGCCCCCGGGACCTCAACCTAACATACCAAGAAATCCTAAAATACCATATGAAAACCTTCAGAATCACTCAAAATAACATCAAAACATTAATTTCACACGGATTCAAGCCTAATGAACTCTGAAAATTTCAAATTCTAAAAACGACGTCGAAACATATCAAATCTCATTCGAATGAACTCAAGTTTTACGCACAAGTTAAAAATGACACTACGAACCTACTCCAACTCTCGGAATTCCATTCCGAACTCGATATCAAAATTTTCACTGCCGACCAAAATCGCCAAAATTCCTACTTTTGCTAATTCAAGCCTAATTCTACTACGAACCTTCAAATCACATTCCGGGCGCGCTCCTAAGTTCAAAATCGCCTAACGTAGCTAACGGAACCATCAAATTCAAATCCGAGGTCGTTACACACAAGTTGACATCCGGTTGACTTTTCCAACTTAAGTTTCCAATTATGAGACTAAATGTCTCAATTTTCTCCAAAACCCAAAACGAACCCTCCCGGCAAGACACAATAGCAGAAATAGATACGGGGGAAGCATTTAATAGGGGATCGGGGCTCTAACTCTCAAAATGACCGGCTGGGTCGTTACATCCTCCCCCTCTTAAAATAATTGTTCATCCTCGAATAAGCATATAGACATATTTGAAGCTGTGAAAAGATGAGGATAGCGGCTGTGCATATCCCGCTCGGTCTCCCAAGTCGCCTCCTCGACCGGCTGACCCTCCACTGGGACTTTAGTGAAGCAATGTTCTTTGACCTTAGCTTTCTGACCTGCATGTCCAAGATAGCCACTGACTCCTCAACATAAAATAGATCCTTTTCCAACTGGACTGAGCTGAAATACAATACATGAGCCGGATGACCGCCATACTTTCAGAGCATAGAAACGTGGAATACTTGATGAACTCCTGCTAGGATTGGAGGTAGAGCAATCTCATAGGCAACTTCCCCAACACACCGCAATATCTCAAAGGACCAATGTACCTCGGGCTCAGCTTTCCCTTCTTTACGAACCTCATGACGCCCTTCATAGGCGATACCCGAAGCAAGACCCTCTCTCCAATCATTAATGCTAGATCTCGAACCTTCTGGTCCGCATAACTCTTATGTTTGGACTGGGCTATGCGAAGTCTATCCTGAATCACCTTCACCTTATCCAAGGCATCCTGAATCAAGTCTGTACCCAACAATCGGACCTTGCCCCGCTCGAACCAACCCACTGGAGACCGACACCGCCTACCATACAGAGCCTTATACGGTGCCATCTGAATGCTGGACTGATAACTGTTGTTGTAGAAAAACTCCGCAAGTGGCAAGAACTGATCCCATGACCCTCCAAACTCCATCACACACGCACGAAACATATCTTCTAGAATCTGAATCGTGCGCTCGGACTGCCTGTCCATCTGAGGGTGAAATGCTGTGAAATGATAAAAATTGGGACACCATTAAGGAGAACAATCTCTCAGATGTAAATCTCAGCCAATCTCTCTGAAGAGTAAGTAGTCATCACTGGAATGAAATGAGCTGACTTGGTCAACCGATCCACAATCACCTAAATAGCGCCGAACTTCCTCGAAGTTCGTGGGAGCCCAACGACGAAATCTACGGTGATCCGCTCCAATTTCCACTATGGGATCTCTAACTTCTGAAGCAAGCCACCCGGTCTCCGATTCTCATACTTAACCTGCTGAAAGTTGAGACACCAAGCCACAAACCCAACTATATCTTTCTTCATCCTCCTCTACCAATAGTGCTGTCTCAAATCCTGGTACATCTTCGCGTCACCCGGATGGATGGAATACCGCGAGTTGTGGGCCTCCTCAAGAATCAGCTCCCGAAGCCCATCCACATTGGGCACAAATACGGCCCTGCATCCTCAACACGTCATCATCACCAATAGTCACATCTCTAGCATCACCTCGCCAAAACCTGTCCTGAAGGACGAGTAGATGGGGCTCATCATACTGACTCTCCCTGATACGGTCATAAAGAGAAGACCGAGAGACCACGTAAGCCAACACTTGACTCGGCTCAGAAATATCCAATCTCACAAACTAGTTGGCTAAGGCCTGAACATACAATGCTAAGGGTCTCTCTGCTGCTGGAAGATATGCTAAACTCCCCAAACTCTCCGCCCAGCGACTCAAGGCATCGGCCACCACATTGGCCTTCCCTGGGTGGTACAAAATGGTAATGTCATAATCCTTAAGTATCTCTAACCACCTCTGCTGACGCAAGTTAAGATCTTTTTGCTTGAACAAGTGTTGCAAACTTCAGAAATCGGTGTAGATCTCACAAGGAACACCGTACAAATAGTGGCGCCAGATCTTCAGGGCGTGAACAATAGTTGCTAAATCAAGATCGTGGACATGATAGTTCTTCTCATGCACCTTCAACTGTCTGGATGCGTAGGAAATCACTCTATCGTCCTACATCTACATCTCACCAACAACAATCTGTGAAGCATCATAATAGACAGTGTAAGACCCCGAACCTGTAGGCAATACCAATACTGAGGCTGTAGGCAAAGCTGTCTTGAGCTTCTGAATGCTCTCCTCACACTCCTTTGTCCACCTGAACGAAGCACCCTTCTGGGTCAACATGGTCATAGGTGCTGCAACAGATGAGAATCCCTCTATGAAACGACGGTAATACCCTTCCAAACCCAAAAAACCATGGATCTTCGTAGCTGATGACGGTCTAGGCCAACTCTGAACTGCCTGCACCTTATTCGGATCTACCTTGATCCCATCACTCGATACTACGTGACCCAAGAATTCCACTGAGTCAAGCCAAAACTCACACTTAGAAAATTTTGCATACAATCTCTTCTCCCTCAAAGTCTGAAGCACAATCCTCAGGTGCTGCTCATGATCTTCCCGAGTCCGGGAATACACTAGGATGTCGTCAATAAACATAATGACGAAGGAGTCAAGATAAGGCCAACATACTGTGCATCAAATGCATAAAGGCTGCTGGGGCATTGGTCAACCTAATAGACATGACAAGAAACTCATAGTGACCATATTTGGTCTTGAAAGCAGTCTTCGGGATATCCGGCTCCCGAATCTTCAACTGGTGATAGCCTGAACACAAGTCAATCTTGGAAAAAACTTTGGCACCCTGTAACTGATCAAATAAATCATCAATGCAAGGAAATGGGTACCTATTCTTCACCGTAACATTTTTCAGCTGGCGATAATCAATACACATATGCATAGAACCATCCTTTTTCTTCACAAACAATAGCGGAGCACCCAAAGGTGACACACTGGGCCGAATGAAGCCCTTATCAAGAAACTCCTGCAACTTCTTCTTCAACTCCTTCAACTCAGGAGGAGCCATACGGTAAGGAGGAATAGAGATGGGCTGAGTGCCCGGCAACAAATCAATGCCAAAATCAATATCTCTGTCGGGCGGCATGCCCGGAAGATCAGCTGGGAACACATATGGGAAGTCCCTTACTACTAAAACTGACTCAACTGTAGGGTTATCAATACTGACATCTCTTACATATTCCAAATATGCATCATACCCCTTCTCAACCATTCACTGAGCCTTAAGAAATGAAATGACCCTGCGGGGGATTATACTCTAAGGTACCCCTCCACTCTAATCGCGGTAATCCTGGCATAGCCAGCTTCACGGTCTTAGCATAACAATAAAGAATAGCATAATGGGGCGACAACCGGCCCATGCCCAAGATAACATCAAAATCTACTATGCTGAGCAGTAATAAATTGGCTTTGGTCTCAAAACCACTAAGAGCAATCAAACACGACCGATATACATCTCCACAACAAGAGAATCTCCCATAGGAGTAGATACATAAATAGGGGAACTCAAAGAATCCCGAGATACCCCCAATTATGGAGCAA
Source organism: Nicotiana paniculata (assembly GCA_005239505.1). Taxonomy (NCBI): domain Eukaryota; kingdom Viridiplantae; phylum Streptophyta; class Magnoliopsida; order Solanales; family Solanaceae; genus Nicotiana; species Nicotiana paniculata. The sequence continues at coordinate 11,010 of ML332936.1, read as the reverse complement.
AATAAGAGGACACATATGAATAGGTAGAGCATGAGTCAAATAATACCAATGCATCCCTGTGACAGACTGGAAAAATACCTGTGATGCCAGAGTCAGCAGCAACTGCCTCTGAACGAGATGGAAGAGCATAATATCTGGCCTGGTCTCCCCCTCTAGGGCGACCACGACCTCCCCGACCTCCACCTCGAGCTGGATGAGTGGGTGGGGCAGCCGCTGGGCTGGAAGCATGGCCGAAGGACCCGGTAGAGCACGTGGTGGATGAGAAGTATATGAAGGTGCACCCCTCCTAAGTCTGGGGCAATCCATCACCATGTGGCGTGTATCACCACACTCAAAACAACCCCTCGGGGGACATGGCGATTGTGACTGGATCGGGCCAGGTCTGATGGACTGGCCACTAATAGCACCCCGAGCAGGAGGCACACTTGATACTGGTGGTGCATAATAAGGCTCCTGAGGCCAGGAAGGAGCTGGAACACCACTGGCGGCTGGAAGAGCTGAATGAATAGGGCAAATAAAAAAACCCTACCATGGCGAGGTGCTGGGGCTCGAGCTCCAGAATAATAACCAGTCTCTCGAGACCTCTTGGCTTCTCTCTCCTCTCTGTCCCAGGAAAGCATGTCCTCCACTCTCCTGGCAATACTCATGACCTACTGATAAGAGATATCTATCTCCAACCCCCTGGCCATGCTGGTCCTGATACTGGGGTGGGGCCCCTCAATAAAGTGACAGACCCTCTCCCGAACTGTGGCGACCAAGGCCGGTGCATGTCGGGCCAACTCACTGAAATAGACTGCATACTCCGACACAGTCATAATACCCTAACACAACTGCTCAAGCTCCGCGTGCCAAGCATCCCTGAGGCTCTGAGGGACATACTCACACAAGAACATATATGAGAACTGAGTCCAAGTGAGTGAGGCTTCCTCGTCCGGACTACTCAGCTCATAGGAACGCCGCCACTGATAGGCTACTTCTCTCAGCTGGAAAGCGATAAAAGAAACCCCACTCGTCTCCGCTATTCCCATAGTAGGATAATAAGATGACACCCCTCTAGAAAGCCCTAAGGATCCTATGAAGCTAATACGCTGAAAGCAGGTGGGTTGTACTTCTTGTACCTCTCAAGTCTAAGCTGCTCTGCCTCAGATGTAGCTACCCTGGTCTCATGCTGAACCAGAGCCATTGGTGGAACAAGAATAAACTCTGGGGCCTGATCAACCTGGACCCTCTGCTCAGGAGTGCGGGCTACGGGAGTCTGTGCCCCTCCCTGGCCTGAGATATGGCGGGAGCTAGCAGAATCAATCCATCCTGAGCTAAAGTGCTGAACTTGCTCATGAACTGAGTGAGAGTCTCCTGGAGGGCTGGTGCAGTAATAGGAATTTAGGTGACGACCCTCCAGCTGGAGCTGCTGGGGGCTCCTCTGTCGTAGCTCGCGCAGGCACTCTAGCTGCACTTCATGGTCGTCCTCTACCCCGGTCCCCGTCATCTGGCAAGGGGCTCGAGTGCCTGATCATCAGATCTCCCGGTACAAGTCCTCACCATTTGTGAGAAAGAATAGAATAGATAATTTTAGAATTTGATGTCAATAACTCGCACGAAAAGGAAATCAAAGAAGTATGATTATTCTTAACAGTTCCATAGCCTCCCAAAGATAAGTACGGACGTCTCCGTCCGATCCGCAAGAATCTAATAAACCGACTTGTGACTCACGATACCTATGAAATTAGAGCTCTGATACCAACTTGTCACGATCCATTTCTCCCCCGTAAGACGTCCTGACGGCACCTAGTTGCTACGACCAGGTAAGCCTAATAATTTCGAAATAACAGAAATCAAGCAGTAATTAACAACTATACTTCAATAGATATTATATACTGATAAAGTATAGTTCGACATGTACAAGTAAACCAGCACTCAAATATTAATAGCACTCCCAATCTCGATAATCACGAGTCACAAGCTCTAAGAAATTTGTCTAACTAACTTCTATACATTAGTGTCTAAAAGATATAAAAGAGGAAAATCGCAAAAGGGATAGAAGGGGACTCCGAGGATCTGTGGGCGCGGGCAGATGTAACTTGAAGTATCCATTAAGATGCACCGACTGCACTAATGATAAGGCGGGTAAGATGTACCTATATCTGCACACGAAAAATATGTGCAGGAAAGGGCATGAATATACCACAATGGCACCTAGTAAGTGCCAAACCTAACCTCGATCGAGTAGTGACGAGGTCAGGTTAGGGCCCTACTATAATATATATAACATAAGGCAAAGCAAAAATGAAATAACACAGTAAATAAAGACTGAAATGTAACAAGAAAGAAATCATGGAAAAACTACAGCTCGTACACAATAATACAACAGGGGATCTCCCGTGATACCGTCTCGTAGTTCCAAACGTAAATGTGCAGGGGGATCTCCCGGAATACTGTTCCATAGTACCAAAGTAAATATGCAAGACATGGGGATCACCCGGAATACCATTCCGTAGACCCAAAGTCAATATGCAGTACAAGAGGATCTCCCAGAATACTATTCCGTAGTACCAAAGTAAATATGCAGCCAAACAATGGAATTCAATAGTTACGGTACAAAATCTTACAATTTAACCTAACAACAAGTTAAGGAAAGCAGGTAAAACCGCTAAACATGCTGCACGTTGTTCAAGTAAACACTTAATGGAAGTAGGCATGCTTCCTTAGTCTAACAGAATACTACACAAGCTAATAAGTTCAAATAAGAGGAAAGACAATTTAATATTTAGTGAAAATCGGGTTTTATAACAAATAGCCCGTGTACGTACTCTTCACCAAACGTACACATCACTCATATATCAACAACAATATCAATCCTAAGGGGAGTTCCCCCACACAAGGTTAAGCAAGTCACTTTCCTCAAATAAAGCTCAAATTAATCCGAAATAATGCTCTTTCCACGAATATGTGACTCCGAATGGACCAAATCTAGCCAAAACCAATTACATAACATAAATATAAGCACAAGAAACTAATTTAGCGAACAAAATCAAAGTTAAAGCAAGAAAGTGGAAAATTGCTCAAAAAGCCTCCTTGAACCCATGTCTCGGAATCAGGTAAAGTTACCAAATATGAACATTTATTCACTCATGAGTCCAACCATACCAAATTTGTTCAAATCAGATACCAAAATCCAGGTCAAAACCTCAAAATTCATCCTAGAACTTTTTCTTAAGTTTTTCCCAATTTCCACCCTAAATCCCTAATTAATTGATGAAATCAACAATGGATTAATGGAATACAACCAAAAACGGGTTAGGAATCATTACCCAATAACTTTCTCCGGAAATCCTTCAAAATTTCGCCTAAATCCAAGCTCTTCAAGTCCCAAAATGAAGAATGAGATCAACCCCTCGAAATTTCCCCTTTTCTTCCCAGCGATTTCGCTTCTGCGAGCCCAGAACCGCATTTACGGTCCTGATTTCACTTAAAACTCATTGTCCACTTTTGTGATCAAAAGGTCGCACCTGTGCGTGTGCACTTGCAGACCTATGTCCGCTTCTATGGTCCCAGTCCGCTCCTGCGATCCTTCAAGCGCATCTGCGGGCATTGAAGATGTGGAACTCACCTCGCACCTGCGACCCCAGGCCACTCCTTCTAAATCCTCTTCTGCGCTTAATCATCCATATGTGCAGCCTCGCACCTGCGGTTCCCTCACCGCAGGTGCGAAAACACCAAAAACCAGCAACATCAAAAATTCTCCTAAGTCTAATTCTCACCCGTTAAGCACCCGAAACTCACCAGAGGCCCCCGGGGTCCTCAACCAAACATACCAACCATTCCTAAAACACCATACAAACTTATTCGAACCTTCGAATCACTCAAAATAACATCAAAACATTAATTTCACATGGATTCAAGCGTAATGAACTTTGAAATTTCTAAATTTTACAAACGACGTCGAAACATATCAAATATTGTCAGAATGACCTAAAATTTAATGCACAAGTAAAAAATGACACTACGAACATACTCCAACTTCTGGAATTCCATTCCGAACCAGATATCAAAATTTCCACTGCCAACCAAAATTTTCAAAGTTCCTACTTTCGCCAATTCAAGCCTAATTCTGCTACGGACCTCCAAATCACATTCCGGACGCGATACTTAGTCCAAAATCACCTAACGAAGATAAAGGAACCATCAAAATTCAAATCTGAGGTCGTTACACACAAGTCGAGATCTGGTCGACCTTTTCAACTTAAGCTTCCAATTATGAGACTAAGTATCTCAATTTGCTCCAAAACCCAAAATGAACCCTCCGACAAGACACAATAGCATAAATAGATACGGGAGAAGCAGTTAATAGGGGATCGGGGCTCTAACCGTCAAAATGACCGGTCGGGTCATTACAGGGGAAAATGGGGGTAATTTTCGGGTAATTGGGGTTTTAAATACTAAAAAGAAGATTGAATGGGAGTCGTCCGATTAAAGGGTAGTCAATGGTTGACGTTTGATATCCAAGTTATTAAGTGAAATGACGTAGTTTCATTGTTTGGCTTGCCTTCCTAGCTGGCCGTATCCGGACTGGGTCAGTGGCATTGGGCCAACTGATTTGAGCCAATTTTGGCTTTCAATATTATAAGTCCAATCCCATATCCCCATTAACAAATTATTTGATATAATCTAAATCTTAAACATGTAAATACATACATAATAGACCTAAAAAGAGAATATAACGTAGAGAAAAAAGCAAATATTTGCATTTACACTAATAATTTCGTTGACTGATCAAATATAATTGTCCATTTCTAAGTATCAAGTACTGTTTAAAGGGTGATGAATCAAGATGGCTGAAGTAGAGATCCACTCCACTTTTATACAAAAGCTTAGAAATTAAGCAAAGACAAAAAAAAAAAAAATCACACAAGTGGAACGATATCAATCAAGATGGGATTCAAAGTCTGTAGAAGATTAAGTATTAAAAAAAAAAAAAAAAACTAAATCATACTAGAGGACACATATTGAACATAATGTAGTTTAGTCTCATAATCACCGGTAATACCTTATGCATTACTACACAAGATTGTGGAACTATAGTTTCAATAGGAGTAGCAAAATAGATTTAGAAGTTGAGATTTTGAGTTTTTAATTACTTGTTTGCTTGTAATCGTTCTTGTCACGACCCAAAATCCATAAGTCGTGATGGCGCCGGACACCACTGTCAGGCAAGCCAATCATTAAATGGTTAAGTTAAATTTCCTGTTTTAGCATTTTTTTTAAATCATTACCTTTCACTTAACACGTAATATTTAAATAAAATCCATTAAGTAGAAATAACAGTCCAATATTCCATTTTGATAAAACACACCCCAAACACATCCCAGAACCCAGTGACACAAGTACATGAGCAATTTCTAAGAATTTATACAATTATTACAAAGCTTGTCCGAGATACAAGTTGGACAAGGAATTTAAAATAAAATACAAATACATATGAGGAAGACTCTGCCGGCTGCGATAGTCTCCGGATGATGCGGCCCGTCTATGTCTCCAAGTCAGCTACTTTTCTATGAAGGTACATGTGCAACAAAATGCACAACAAGTGTAGCATGAGTACGAAAATATTGTGTACTCAGTAAGCATCCCGCCTAACCTCAGAGAGGTAGTGACGAGAGGTCGAATTAGACACTTGCTAGAAGTCAATTAATATCATGTATAGTAACAAAATGAATCACTACAAAACAAAGTAAGAGTATATATCAAACGGGTATAATTACACGGTACGATCCCTTCCTTACAATTTATTCAGCTCTCAATTTACACTTTACTTCCGTAACCAAAACATATACGTAAATACGACTTCATCAAAAGGTTATTATACTTCAATTTAGGGAAAACCCTTAGGTACACTAGCTTCTAGCCAAACATTACGCACGATTCAATGGGGATAGTAAGTACATAGGAAAGGAAATGCCGAGGCGTACGACCCGATCCAACATAAAAGTAAACTGTGCACTGCCGAAGGGTCGAACGACGTGAACCATAGATGTATCTTTCAATCCGCTGTGGCGTACGGCCCGCTCCAATGAGAGTGTGGTACATAAATCCTGCCAAGGCGAACGACTGGATCCCACAAAAGTGTGGTACATAAATCCTGCCGAGGCGAACGGCCCGATCCCATAAGAGTGTGGTACATAAATCCTGCCGAGGCGAACGGCCCGATCCCATAAGAGGGTGGTACATAAATCTTTCCAAGGCGAACGACCCGATCCCATAAGAGTGTGGTACATAAATCCTACCGAGGCGAACGACCCGATCCCATAAGAGTGTGGTAGGAGGATTTACCCTGCTCGCGAATCATACATGCGAAGCGGTTACATATGAATTATAGAGTTACCCCACTCGCGAATCATACCTGCGACTCGGGTACCCGCATATAAATAAGTCCATTCAAGTAGTAAATCCGGAATTTATCAGGAAATATTTAGCCGAAGAAGGATACATTCTCTTTTTACATGATTAAGAAAAAGAAGTTTAACCTAACTAAGTATTCATTTACTAATTCAATGAGATTAGACAGTCTCGTTTTACCAACAAAGTTGCAAGTACAACAAGTAAAGCATGCTAGTGGGTCCTAGGCTACCCAGACATAAGCATAATAGTAGCTACGCATGGACTCCCGTCACCTAGTGCGCACGTAGCCCCCACAAATAGTAGCACATATTTAATTAGTTCACCTAGGGGGACAATTCCCCCTCACAAAGTCAGAAAGGAGACTTATCTCGCTCCGAAATTCCATAACCGGCTTCCAAGCCCTTCCGATGACTCCAATTGATGCACAACGCTCCAAAACTAGCCAAATAACGGGCAAACCAATGAAAATATACCCTACACTTGTAAAAATTCAGACTATATAAATTCTCATCTCCGCTCGAAGTATTGACCAAAATGCCCTCGGGCCCACGTGCCCGGATTCCGAAATTTCTCGAAGATAAACTCTACCCATAGACTTACTAGCTCAAATATACAATTTACTCTAATTTTTATGCTCAAATTCGTGGCTAGAATCCAAATTACCAAATTTTCTAGGGTTTTCTTCAAAATTCCATATTTTCCACAAATTCCCATACTCAAATCTGTACCTAGACCATGCATTTAACTTAAAAAGAGTTGAGATAACTTACGTTTTGATCCTTGACGAAAATCCCTCCTTGAAGCTCTCCACAGTCGCCCATACCAAATGAAAATAGGAGGACAATTGTCAAAATTGCCGTTTTAAAACATTCTGCCCAGGCCTCATTTCCGCACCTGTGATCCAACCTTCGCACCTGCGCTCCCGCAGGTGCGCCCGAACTCCCGCACCTACGGCTTCCTCAGCTCCAGCCAAAACTCGCACTTGCGGCGCCAAAGCCGCACCTGTGGCCAAAGCCTCGCATGTGCGGTCACACCAGATGACAGCAATCTCAGCACTTCTTCAATCTCCAAACTTGATCCGTTAACCACTCGGAATCCACCCGAGGCCTCCGGGACCCCGTCCAATTACACCAACCTATTCCAAAACATAATGCGGACTTGCTCGAGGCCTCAAATCACATCAAACAATGCCGAAATCACAAATCGCACTAAAATTCAAACTTTATGAACTTGAAATTTTCAACTTCTACATCCAATGCCAAAACCTATCAAATCAAAATCGATTGACCCCAAATTGCACACAAGTCATATTCGACATTACAGACATGTTCCAACTTCCGGAATCGCATTCCAACCCCGATATCAAAATTTCCACTTCCGGTCGAATTTCTCAAAAGCCTTCAAATTTCTATCTTTAGCCAAATGACTTCAAAATAACCTATTGACATCCGAATTCACTTCCGATCGCGCTCCCAACTCCAGAATCACCATACAAAGCTATTCCCAGGCTCGGAATCCCAAACGGACATCAATAACTCTGAAATGCTTTCCAACCCAAATTTATGAAATCCTTCTAAAACACTAACTTCCATAATATACGCCGAAACGCTCCCGGGTTATCCAAAACCCGATCCGGACATACGCCCAAGTCTGAAATCATCATACAAACCTGCTGGAACCTTCAGATCCTGATTCCGAGGTCGTTTACTCAGAATCCCAATCTTAGTCAATTTCTCCAACTTAAGGCTTCCGAAATGAGAATTTTCTTTCCAAATTAACTCTAAACTTCCCGAAATTCAATTCCAACCACACCTACAAGTCATAATACCAAAAACGGAGCTGCTCATGACCTCAAACTACTGAACGACGCGCTAGACCTCAAAACGACCGGTCGAGTCGTTACAGTTCTCCTAATCTCTAGGCCCAATGAAAAAATTTTGATGATTTATTATTTTTAATTTAATATAAAAAATATATTTCTAATATATAAATTTATTCTCTATTGTTCGATAGTTTTTCGATTTATTTTTATAAAATTAAAAACCTACTCAAATTGTTCGATACAGTTATAGAATTATATAAAAATTTACGATTTTGCTAAAAGAACATAATAATCGGTTAGGTACTATTCGGTATGATCAGTTTAGTCAATTTTTAAATATTGATTGACACCCCTACTAACGAGGAGCAGATTCGCTATAGAAGCTATGACATTGATATTAGTAGATTCACTATAGAAGCTATGACATTGACATTAGACTATAGTAGATTCACTGAGAAGATTAACTTAATATTATGAGTGTTAGTTTATGTAAGTCAAGTTCTTTTTTGGGGTCCGAAAAGTGTTCGTTTTAAATAATCTATCACTTGGACCAATATATCAAAGAACAAAATATTTTATTCTCCACCTAAAAATAAAAAAGAAATAAAGAAGAAGGGGAGAAGCCTTTTATTATCCTATTCCACGTGTTTAATACTTTCATGTGAAACAATGCTCTGTATATATATATATATATATATATATATATATATATATATATATATATATATATATATATATATATATAGGTACAATTAGAGAGCAAGTTAGGTGTCAGTCTCGCTACTTTCTCTCTAAAGTCATTTTCCACTCAAAATTCAAAATGTTGAGCAAGAACTGGGTTTTAATGGTGGTTCTTTCGTTTTTGGTTGCGTTCCTTATGATGGCTCAGGGCACAATACTAGAACATGGCGATTTAACTGCCATGCCATTCAGATATAATTATTATGAGGAACAATGCGAAAGGGATGTGGAGGAAATGGTATGGTCTACGATGCACAGAATAGTGGCGATGCAACACAATGCACCAGCACAACTCTTGCTATCACGATCCAAAATTCACTAAAAGTCGTGATTGTCACACCTCCTTTTTCCGACAAGGGTTGGATATGGGAGTTTTTCCGATTTAAGTGACATTATTTGGATTTGGGATTTATTTATTAGTTTCAGAGTCGCCATCCAAATTTTTTACGGTGTTCCGGGACACCATTTATTTATTGAAATCCCAAACCGAGGAAATTTTGACTCTGTTTAAAATGTCTGCGACCAGAAATCCGAGTAAGGAATTCTGTTAACCCGGGAGAAGGTGTTAGGCACTCTCGAATTCCGTGGTTCTAGCACAGTCGCTTAACTATTATTATTTGGCCTAAATTGTCTGATTATTTACATATTTTTTTTGCCTATTGTGCTTTTAGCCTTTTTCACTTTTTAACCATTTTTATGGATTTATCTTGGAACAAGTCACGACGGAGTGCACTTGTTCGTCTTTTGGACACATTATAACTACGCCACATGAAATGCACCCATAATTACAACATGTGATTATAATTTGAAGTTGAAGACAGGGACATGAGTTGTCGCTCCCGAGTGTAGATTAAGTAGTCAAGACTATGATCGTGACGGCTTTATAATGCCTATTTGAGGCGCTGTATTATTATTCTTTATATTTTTCTATTCTTGAAATAATATTTTGGTTTTTTAAAATTCATTAGGATGTTTATGGATTTATCTTAGACAAGTTACGATGGCGTACACTTGTTTGTCTTTGGACACATTGCAAACACGTTACATGAAATGCACCCGTGATTGCTATGTGCAATTTTATTTATTATTTGGAGTATAGGGTCGGGGGCATGAGTTGCCACTCCCCACTTATTTAAATCTGGTGTCCTTTTGTACAGTACTTCCCCACTTAGGAAGAAACTGCTGGCGAGCCTCCGGATGGTTCTCTTTTGGTCTCCGTTGGCCTGCTCAGGATATTCTTTTGTCTTTAAAAATCTTTTAATATCATAATACCAGGGTGGGACGTCGGACCCTACTTCGACTGTGTTGCAGTAACCATGTCGCTCTTTGATTTGGATCTCTAACGGGTCTATGCGAACATTACCTGGATAGAGTAGCATTGCAACTAGAGTGGCCAAGGCATCAGCTAACTCGTTATGGCACCGAGGAGTATACCTGAACTCGATGGTTTTTGAATCGTTTACTGAGATTATCCACATGCTGTCTATAGGGAAGGAGTTTGACATCTCGAGTTTCCCACTTTCCTTGAGCCTGCTTGATGACCAAATCGGAGTCCCCTATGATCAACAAATCTTTTACATCCATGTCAATGGCCATGTTCATGCCCATTATACAAGCTTCATATTCGGCGGTATTGTTTGTGCAGAAGAAACGGAGACGGGCCGTGGCTGGGTAGTGTTGTCCCGCGGGTGAAATCAAGATTGTCCCTATCCCGACACCTTTCGTGTTGGCCACTCCATCGAAAAACATTTTCCAAGTGTCGGCGCCTTTCGAGATTACTTCAACGGAATTGATTTCTTCATCCGGAAAATAAGTGTTNCCATTTGGCTAATCTCCCGGTGGGCATTGGCTTTTGGAATATGTACTTCAAAGGATCCAGCCTCGTGATGAGGTAGGTGGTGTAAGCCAACAGATAATGTCTGAGCTTTTGAGCTACCCAAGTTAGAGCACAACAAGTCTTTTCTAACTGAGAGTATTTGTCCTCGTAGCTTGTGAATTTCTTACTTAAGTAATAAATGTCTTGCTCTTTCCGTCCGGTCGCATCGTGTTGC